>JAZHYW010009805.1:0-257513 GCA_037355805.1 Ixodes ricinus
AAGCCAGTGAAACTTCTGACCACCAATTACGTTATTCTTTTACTAGTCATGTAAAATGTTCTGTACTAAATGTCTTCACGTAAAATCCTTGATAACCTTGCAAGTTCGAAAGGCTGAAATAGCATGAAAAACGCAAAACAGCCATGAAGAATTCTCTTGAAACCTCCGCTTGATATGTGTGTTCCAGTTTCCCACACCTCCCCAGTCATTAGTAATACAAATGGTTAGATCGGTATGCCACACACACGAAGCAAAGACTATAGCTTATAAAGAGACCTAGAATTCTTTAAACTGATCCTTCTGGGACAGATTGTATTATCTACTGGCTATAGAGGTTCACACAAATATGTTTCAAAAAGTGGCGAAAGCAAAATGGGACACTTACAGTGTTGACCTGGACCACAGTGGCCAGCGAAAAGACCAGAAGAGCTGGTTGCCTGACTTGGGTCTGGAAGAGTGCGCATATTAGGCACAGGCTGGTGCTTTAAAATAACTCTATATTACCGAGTGCTGCAGAGTGCATTACTGCGGAGCTGCATGGGAGTGGTGAATTCTGCAGTCTGTCGGGCTCTGCCTGGTCTGGAAAGGTTTCATTATTAGACACAGAAGTGCACCATGACGAGATAACCTCTTACCAAGCACAGCACGGCTCGCTGCGACGGAGCTGCACTGGAGTGAAGGGCCAGATGAGCTGGTTGCCTGAGTGGAACCTGGAAGAATGGGCTTATTAGCCTACATAGAGAAGTTACTTATACCTTTGTGTATATGAGGGAAACACATTATTACAATCACCTATTGCAGATGCCCAGTTTATGGGAGGACGAACAGTAGGCACAGCTGATCGCACTAGGGTTGTTTGCCCTGGGTCCATAAAATCTTTTGCAGTGAAGTGATCACTGCAGACGCGATAGGTGGCATAGAGTTGCGAAGCAGACTTTCCAAGAAGATCGTACCTCTTGGCATAGTCGAGCCAAGCTTTTGACCTGGAATATATATTGTTTTTCAATGTGTTAAATGTACACTTTGGAACAAAATGTCAGATGCCAATCTGCAACCCTCTCTTCGACATTTTGGCTCCGCTTGCAAGCGATGGGGACATATTTTTATTTGGCAGGTTTGCTTTGGATGTCTCAACGCACACAGACAAATTTGGGTTCCTGCTCCAGAGTAGTGCAAAAGTAGCTCAACTAAGAAATCATGGTTTTTGCGCGAGAGGACGAACACAAGGGAGTACAACAAGCACAAGCGCGCTTGTGCTTGTTGTCCTCCCTTGTGTTTGTCCTTTCGCACAAAAAACATGATTTCTAACGTTCACCAACTCGCCCAACAACAGGTCATTTTATAGCTAATTAACAGCAGGTGCACATTCACATTTCTTTAGGAAAAGACAGTATCAGTAGAGAGCAATATTCACCCCACCATGAAGCAGCGCTTTTATAACTCAAATTTAGAGCCACATTAAAAAAACACGAAAATTCACCCCACCATGAAGCAGCACCTTTATAACCCCAATTTAGAGCCACATTAAAAACGATACATTCAAGCTATGTATGAGACAAATCAAGGGCTGCTTCTTTTCCTTAACAATTTTGTCTTATAAGATTAATTTGTCAGTTTTTATCTTCAAAGACAAAGTGGTAATTCAGTACTAAAATTAGTATAACTGACCTGAGATCGCTTAGCCCAAATCCCCACATTACAGTTAAGGCATCCAGTCAACTTTAGCGCTTGATTTAAAAGCGCATTCTAGTAATTAATTATATTGTGAAGAAAAATAAATTATTGGGATTTTTTTATATGCTCAAGTATGCAAATGGTTCCAAGGAACTATTGACAAGAAGGAGCTCACGCCAACCTACCTTGCGTCACGTGGGATTCGGAAAAACTTTGTGCCGGGTTTCTTGTGCGTTTTACCGTTGTTTTTGCACCATGCGACACAGCAGTAGCTACCGTAGTAGCAACCGGAGGGCATCTGAGAAAGAAAAAAATGTAAGATATAAACACAAATATTCGTAGCTCTTAGTACGATAGCGCAGCCCATGTAACAATAATAACACACACGGGAAAAGCCGGCTGCTGTCTGAGGTTTATTTCGCAGCGTCTGTTGGACCTCTGAGCATGCAAATAACGGGTAAAACAAACGGACACGATACAGTTCGCTTTTTTCTCTTGCCCTTGTCTGCGCACGCTGTGTTTTGCTCGCGACTAAGCAATAACAAAGAAATGAGAAAACGTCTTACCTTCTGAAGAAACCTGTTAGGCGCAGACAATATCCACGTTGTGCTCACATTCTGCTCGCTGTGCTCACACACAAAACGCGTTGACAGGTGTCAGGCACGCATCACGCCGTCCACGCACGCGTCCGTCCGTCCGTCCGTCCCGCTCCAGCCACTCCAGCCGCTTTCTCAGAGCAACTGCAGGAACCGGAACTGGCCCGTACATCACGTGATCTTCTTAACGTAGTAAACAAAAACTATTTCACCCTTTATGATACTTGCAACAATTTTAAATATAATAAAATTAAAACTTGAGTATTTATTTATAACAAACCTCACGAAATATTTTCATTCTTTGGCACACTGGCACCACTTAGCGGTCGGTGAGAAAACTAAACGCTCGGCCGCGAAACGGCTCGAGTGGCCACTCTTTCCCTTGTGTAGATTACTCTATGTCGTAACGGGCGCCACGCTGGCACGAGGAGACGCCGAAACGGACGCTGATCTCTATTGTAGTAGGCTGGATCCAAGCGTTTCTTGCTGGGGTCGAGTGGCACACCGACAGCCATCGCCTGACACCAGCTAATGCATGCGACTCAATGCGAGAATGGGGGAAACTCAGAACTTCTCACGTTAGTTTCTCGACAATGAAATTTTATCGTCTTTTCCGGGAACGAAAGGTAATATTCTAGATGCCAATATCAAAAGCTTTAGAATTCCAATATTTTGAAATAAATCGTTTCTGGTTGAGGGTCGACAGTTTCGACTTTATTAGGCATATACTGTGATGTGGTTCAATGAGGTGAGGGTTGCCGTGAATCAACTTGCGGTCGTTTCTGATCCCGATCTCATCGGAGCATAGCAGAAGATAAGTGGCAAGCTAACCAGGAGTTAAGCGTCAGCTTTTAACCACGGTCCACGACTTCGCCACTTGTCTCGATAAATCTAGTCAGGTCATGTTCTTGGATTTCAGGATTTGTCTGGGTCACATCCTTGGGTTTCAGTAAAGCCTTCGGCAGGGTCCCTCATGGAAAATTAGTATTTAAAATAGAAAACGTTGGTCGTCCGATTCCTGTTGTTAAATTGAATAAATCATACATAGAAGGGTGTAAACAGTTCGTTGATATTGATGGGAAATTTTCAGATGGGTTGCGTGTATCTTCGGCTGTACACTAGGGCAGAGTTCTGGGCCCTTGTTGTTTGTAATATAGATCAATCCACACTGTGTCGGCCATTGGTGAAAGTGTAAGCATTGATACGTTTTGGGGATGATTTTTCTTTTAAATATATTAATTAACTCACGCGACCAATATGCAATTTTCGCAAATTCCAGATTGGTGTGCCGAATGGCAAATAACATGAAATTCAGAAAAAGATGGCTTACCCACAAAACAAATCCACTTGAGATTATTGGCAGTGTCTGTAGTTGCCCCGTGTGAAAAGTTTCGGAGTATAGGTATCTAGCACTGACCATTTCTAAGCCTCTCTCATGGGATACACATATCGATAACATCGGTTCATCTGCATTCCGTAAACTTGGTTTCCTTAGGCGCAAACTAATGAAAACACCATCTAGTGTCAAACGTTTGCGTTATAACACTTTTGTGCGATCGAAACTTGAATATAGCCAGCCTTGTCTGGGATTCCTTCACTAAAACGAACATTCCGAACATTCGCACCTTATGACAATGTATGGCATAGCTTCACTTGAGCTGCGTTGGAAGCTCTCCAAGCTAACTTTTTATTGATTACGGTACGAAACAAATACGGCTTCACACGGATAGTCACCTCATCCCAATAATGCCACAGCCTATGAAGCACAACGGTAAATATGTATTAACACCAATCTTCGCACCCACAAATCGTTTCAAATTTTTCTTCTTAACCCGCACAATCTCAGAACGGAACCCTCTAGCTTCCGGCGTTTCTGAGGCTGCAGATTTTGTAATGCAATTGGTATTTATTTTTCTTAGATAAGCTTACTCTTTCCGTACAAAATATCTTGCATGTTAGTATTTTTCAGTCAGTCACCTGTAGGGCATTTATTGGTATATGCCTCGAATATGTATATCCATGTATTTTAGTTTTGGTTTTAAAAGTGCTTACTTCAATTTTACTTGTTGTATTTCCAGTCCTACTCGGGCCAGACTCTGGCCTGCAGTATGTTCTGAATAAATACATTAAAAAAGGCTTTTACTGGGGACCTCGCATCGCTGTGAGTGCTTGTTTAGAGCACTTCTGTTGCAAGCTTTTGCTTTGAACAGCAGTGGGCGTTTTTGTGACAAAATATAGGCCTGAGCGTGTCGTTCATTAATTGAACGTGCCATTTTTTAGCGTCTGCAGCGAGCGGCGCCGGCACAGCCCGTGGTGCTCCGGCACCTATTAATTGTATAACTGGCGTTCAAATGCATGACAAATATTATCAAAATGCAATTAATGCGAAGATGCGAGCGAGCTAATAAAGAATAACAATAATAATTCCTCGAGAGGGGAACAAAGGGGTTCAAAGAAAAACACAAATCTGCAAACACAGCTAGGTGGCTAGTGCGCAACTGAAAAAATCCGCCTGGTCCTGATATAGATCCAGAGACCTCTCCATTTCCACTGGAATGCTATGCCAACTGAGCTAACCAGGAGTTAAACGTTAGTTGAGCAAACGGATTTTAACAGCTGTCACCAGTTCAATCCCAACAAGAAGGGACGCTCGCTTCGTCCAAGGTTAGTGGAGTGAGCCCCCTCTTTCGGAAAGCAGGTGACCCGTTAGGCGGCCTCATCTCCTTCTGATGTACCGCCAGCAAAATATTTATTTATTTTCTTGTAACAGTACAACGGTGGATGCTTTTATTCTTGTTTGTTTTGATTTGTTCTTGTGTTTTCTTGTTGATCCGCTTTGGTTTTAAAGAAAAAGAAAAAGATGTAGTTTCATCTTGAAGTTATCGCTCAGTAGACTGACCTGCGCGCGCATGGCAGCTGGCGCTCGCGTCTTACCTTGCCGGACGAGCGGCGGGTGTAAGTAAATGCGATGCCGGGGATAAGCCAAGGGGCTCTTCTGCGATTCGCATGCACCTGGTCTCACTGTATGTTTGATCCGCTCGTCGAGCCGTATGGCACAGGACATTCGGTCTGTCCGTTCATGTCAAAGTACGAAATTTGTGTTACGCACGCCGTCGGTCTTTTTAGAGGATTTGTTTTTCTCAAATAAAAACTGTGCCGTTCTCGGAGCTAAGTGTAATTACTGATACTAAAAGAATAAGAATTATTTGTGATTGTGTACCTAGTGCATTTATGTCCCAAATGTAATGACCGACCGGATTTGATATTTGTATTTCACGTCGCTACCTTCATTGTTACAAAAAGCTCGTCATGATAGGCGATTTTAACTGCGTTGTACGAGCCTTAGATAGAACGCTTGTTAGAGAGAACGCTGTTCGGAGTGCGGCAGATTTAGACAATTTGTTAGAAACTTTTTTATTCGCTTCACGTATGTATTGTGGATAATGCGGTGAAATAAATGCGTCTTAGTCATTTTTAAGCGCCATCCTGTGTTCGTCTGGACAAAGTTTATGTACAGGTTGTGACAAAAAACGATTTACAGGTTCTTTTTTTTTTACCGCAAAAATAAACTAGGCATTGCCGAACGCTCATTCTCCGCCCAAAGGTAGATGCTAGAGGTCACAACCAGATGCCAAAGTTTCAGCCCGATCCGATACCTTATTCAAGAGTTATAAGTGATTTTCTGAAAAGTTCAATGGGAAAATGGCGGCCCGGAGTTTTAGAGTACATGGGGCTCTATGGCACCAGAAACCGAAAACGGGCAAAAATGGGTTCCGTTTTCCCATTAAAATTTTCAGAAAATCGACTTATATTTTTAAATAGGGTATTGGATCGGGCTGAAACTTTGGCATCTGTTTGTGACCTCTAGCGCTACCTTGGGCGGAGAATGAGCGTTCGGCGATGACTAGTTTATTTTCGCGGTAAAAACAAAGACGTATAACTTTTTTTTGTGACACTCTGTATATGCTATTTTAGCTGAACACTTAAAGTCACGCGTTGTACCCGTCTTTTCTCTCAAATCAAAATCCGGTTATGCCAACGCTAGGAAAAAGAGCGCCACGAATGGCAAAGGTTAACTGGAAGATTTGGAAGCTTAACTCAAAACTTCTAAAAGACGATGATTTTGTTGAAACATTAGGGGATTTTAGGAGAAAAGGTTCTGACGGGAATGAGTGAGATGTGTTTTACTACATGGAAATTCGCAAAATAGGAATTAGGAGCACTCGGTATTAAATAATCAACAAATATTTCGTACTGTGGCGTATTAGCGATCAGAACAAATACAGACAATGACTTGAACACGCTTTGCCGAGCAGAATATGAGATGCATGGAAAAGGGGCAAAATACAAAACTGTAATAGAGTTTCAAGTTGCGCTAGTCGGTGAATGTTTGTAACATAAGAAAACAGTGAAAACAGGACATAGGACAAGAACGCAAAGGATATATACAAAGCACTGACTCATGACTCCGTTTTCTTTTTCTTCTCCAAGACATAGAGTCAATGAAGTGGAAAAAAGAGAAAAAAATACTCGTTCACAGTAGTAAACTTCTTCAGACAGCCATTCGGAGAAAACAAAACAAAAATAAAAAAGTAAAAAATAAACAAAAGTGGCAGTGAATATAGAAGATATTAAAAAATTGTAGGAACTAAGCCCCAACTTTCAAACATGCGTTCCCCTTCTGCGAATAAACTCTAAGCTCTTCATTACACATCGCAACTGACTTAGCACAAACGCAAACATTAGGATCGTGTAGACGAATTATATATGCCTTATGAATTTCCCTACTCACTTTTCTGGGGTTGTCATGCCAATGTTTTAATGTGTCTAAATAGAGGTGTACACTTCTATGTATACCTTAGCGCAAGAAAATGGAATTTATACATAACTCCGAATGTGGATGTGACGCATTTGAAACGATGCTTCATTTCATACACCACACAATTACTTCTTGCATTCTCAATCGCAAAACACAATTGAGACAACTTAGACGGTGCCGAGAACACTACAGAAGCCTTATATTTATCCGGTACCTTCTTGATCCAATAGAAAAGGTTATGAAGATAAGGTATTACCACTGGTCATGATGTAGGTTACCGCCTAGCATTGTCAAAAAGTACCAAGCCTTAGTCTGAAAATAGGTAAACAAGGTTCTGGTACCCCTACTACCACAATATTGTTTTTCAACTGCTTTCCCTAAAACTGATAGTAGGTGGGACGAAAATATTTCCTGGAGAATGGTAAAAGGGGCACAAAGGACAAACACAAAACCCTAACACCGCTAGGTGGTCACTCTGCAATTCTTGTCCAGCTTGTTTGCACCTTTGCATTAATCGCATTATCATAATAGTAGGGGTAGCAGAATCACTTTTAACTATCTTCAGACAAACGCTTGGTACTTCTGACAAAGCTAGGCGAAAGCCTACATTCAGACCTCTGGTAATACCTTATCTTTATGACCTTTCCGATAGGATTAAGAAAGTGGCGGATAAATGTAAGGTTCCTGTAATCTTCTCGGCTCCGTCCAAGTTGTCTCGATTGTGTGCTGCCATTGAGAAAGCAAAAAGTAGTCGTGTGGTATGTGAAACCAAACATCGTTTCAAATACTCCGCATGCACAGTCGGAGTTCTGAATGAAATCCCATTTTCTTGCGGTAAGGTATACATAAGAGACGACAGGTCGTTGCATAAATGTTCTAGCTAGGGAATACTCTTTGTATTTGAGGTCTACGACATCAGGTCACCTGGCAGTTTATTTCAATAGATGTGTTTGTACATCTCTGTTTATGACATACTGAAATATTGGCAAGACACCCTAAAAAGTGTGTAGGATAATTCATGACGCATATTTTATTCGTCTGCACGGTCGTAGATATTTGAGTTAGTGCAGAGTCAGCTACGATATGTAATTAGGAGTTTGAGTAGTTTCGTAGAATGGGAACGTAGTACGTGTGAATTTTGGGGTTTAGGTCGTACAATTTTCAAATTTGTTTATTATTCTGTAACACTGTTTCGATATTTTTTATTTTTTTAATGGCTGACAGGGGATGCTGATGAGTTTGACGAGTGTGTTGCGTTAATACTCAATACTAACAAAACAAAACAAGACGGGAGACGGAAACAGACATGTACAAACATTTAGAAGAAGTGTACTACTGTGAATGAGTTTTTTTTTTTTCCACTTCACTGCCTTTACGTTTCGGAGAACTAAAAGAAAACAAAGTCGTGTGTCAGCACTGTTTTCGTCCTTTGTGTTCTTGTCCTTTGTCCCTTTTGCTCAGTTTTCTCCTGTTACGAAATGACGGAACATGTGAAAAATAAATTAGATCAATACTATTGCGAACGTTAACGTGAGAGGGGCAGTGCGTTTGCGTCCGGAGATGTATTTAATGAGCGAGTAGCCAGCTAAGCGAGCATTAGCTGATGAGAAGCGTCAGGCACTTTGACACAAAAGCTACGAAATTGAGTTCAACCATTTGACTACTACAGAACAAAAAATAATTAAGAAGACCTTCCTCGAACACTACAGATAACTTTTTGAAAACAATATACCAAGTAGGCCCGAGGAAATTAATAAGCAACTTTTGGAAGGCGCCCATGATTGCAGAGTGTCCACCGTGAAATATTAAAACAGGAAGCTAAAACTGAAGAGGTTGAAAGGGCAATTGATTATTTGCAGAGAGCTGAAACGACGGGATAATATAGATAAAACGCATACAGTTTTACAAAAAAATATATAAAAACGGTCTTATTTTTGTTATTACAAGTAATTAACAAACCAAAACCTAACGACGTTAAGAAACCGTTCAGCGTCATTGCCTTCCGACCTATAATTTTGCGTAGTATAGATTATAAGATTTTCGAAAAGATTCTGGCGCGCCGTTTTCAGGGCGTTTCATGGGCGATATTAAACGAGCACCAAACACGTACAATCAAAGGGAGGAAAATCCTGATGCATGCATATGTGCACCTGTAGTACCTTAGAGGCTTGTAGCGATAGCACTTCTCAAGTGGCAATGATACAAAAAGGTATGAACAACGCTTTCGACTGTGTAAGGCATGATGTTCTTCTAGGTGTTCTGGATCGCGTAGATGTTGATGACGTTAATCTGCAAGGTGTACAATGACTCTACAAAGGTTGTACAAGACATATGTGAACAAAGAGATGAGTGATGTTATAATTATGAGATCATAAGTTTGTCAACGTTGTCCGATGCCTCCGTTATTGTTTTATTTGCGTATATTACTCATTGTTTACGTGTAAGGAACAATCAGCAGAGTGTTATTTCATTTTCGAAATGCTGTGGCAATTATAATGGGTTATTCTGGCGACACCACTGTTTTGTAGCAACAAGAAAAGTGTTGCAGAGGCACTACTGTTAGTTGAATAATTTTGCGAGTCTACTGGGGCAGCTATAAACTACCGAAAATTCCGTTGGTTTCAACATGAAGCTAGGGTCACGACTCCTTCAGAGTTTCAGGGCTTTTGCTGGCACAGTGCTGTGCCTATTCGTTTGAGTGCCGTTACAAAGTTCTCGGAATAGTAAAATGTATTGGTCGGGTGTCGCCACCGACCTGCACAGGCGTTATTCCCGCTGGAAGCAACGCGATGCATCTTTCAGAGAGCGACAGTTTGTAACATATTTTGGTTGCAAAGCACTCGTATGTCCTAGTAGTCATGTACTGTACGAGAGCAAGGTGCACACTTTTCATTGTATATAAACAACGTTTCTTTGAAGCTCAAAATCGAAACCCATAAGGCAATAAAACCTAGTTACCAGTTGCGCCATAAAGGACAAGGGCAGAGAAGAGGAGCACGTAGACGGCAGACAAGCGCACGCTCACAACTAATGTATTGACTAAAGAAGAAAGGAAAGAGGTACAGAACGCGGAATCAGCTTGACCCTTGGCCACACAGGCACGACGGACCACAGGCCCAAGGGCCCGCAAGCTCGACGGGGACACGTAAAGTTACCCACAAAAAAACAAAAAATACCATTTGACCCTTTAATAAAACAGACGGAAAGAGGACGTATCACTAGACAATAATAAAAGCTTCAAAAATCTCTCTGGATTTTTTTCCCCTCGTGTTCCTCTTCTCTGTCCCTGTCTTTTTGTGCCCAACTGTAACTATGTTCAATCTCTACCAACTCGCCCAACTTTCTACGTTACTACGAAACAACATCTTTCAAAGCGTCCGACACGGTAGTGTGCGGCTTCGTACCTGTTTGTCAAACAGCTAGTCTTACGTTTTGTTTCCTGCGATATTAAGATAACTTTTTCATTTGCGGCGACTGTACATTGATTCAAACACAGGTTTCACCACACCTATCATCTTGTCTAGTTTCATCTTACAGAGGCGAGCCAACAAGACTTCTATGTTTGTTGAAAGACGTTGTTGATGCCGTTAATGTATATACTGTGCATTTTAATTAAGATAACATTTCTAGCCTCAATAAAATAAAATCATGTATCACGACCAATTTGTTAATGTTTTTTCTCAATGTCATTGTAGAGAGCCGTTTTTACTCAAGTGGGCCAAGATATTCCTTGGCGAGTTTAAAAGATGCCAGTTCCTCTGTATGTCAAAAACAAAACATACTTTTTAAGTTGCACACAAATACACTGCTGGTGAAAGTCTGGCTAGCAGAAAAATGGATCGTAGTGCCATGGTCGCTAGAATGGATTCTCTGTAATATATCTGAGACCATTGAACATCTATTTACATTCGGTTGGGACGTGCTCGAGCGTATTTTAAAAATATATATCGCTATAACATAACCTGTAATGCGTTTTCTCAGTTTTTCTAATGACAATGCAGTGTCTTACAATATGCTAATTTTGTTAGGATTGTGCATCACTTGGATGGCACGCATGAGAGTCTGACAGGCTGGTCGATCTTAATGCAAAGAATGTTGGACACTACGTTTTCAGCCTTATGAAACAAGTTCAAAGTGTATCTGTGAAATGAATGACGAACCGGAGTGAACGTGCATCTAGAAGAGTCTTCTTAAAATGCGAGTTATATTAAGCTGTGCTGGTAATTGTACAGAATTTTTAAAATTACTCAAATGTTATTTTTCTTTATGCAATGAAGAAACAAATACTCGTGGCGCCAAGCAAAAATGTCGGATTGCGGATCGCATGGTCCGGGGTTAGATTCCTGCTGAGCTCTTTGTGAATCTATGCGGTTTGGATGATTTGTTTCTCGTTATCAAATATTCAGCATTCTTTGGACGATTCTGCATGGCCTGCCACCAGCTATGCATCCTTCATGTTGCCTAATTGGCCTGCGTGCAATGCTTTTTCTACACATATAATCGTTGCACGTTTCCACGAAATCCAGCTCATAAACATATCCAGTGTTAAAATCACAGGATCATGGCGACTTCATTGTGCGTGATATTAAGTGATAGCAAACATACAAAAACTATGATTGCTGTGACGAAGCGCTTCTGCCGCGATTGGTTCCGTCGGATCAAAGTGTTAGGATGACTTCAAGTGAGTCCGCAGACGACTGCCGCTCCCCACATGCACTCACCATATCAAACGTATCAAGGGAGGGTGCAGCGGACATATGACGACGGAACTTGAGACAAAACTCAGTTGATAGCGTGAAAAGCGCAATTGACCTCCTCTTCCCGTGATCACTCCAGAAGTCCCTCTTGTGTCAACTTGCAATAAAAGAACACTCGCTGAGACATCAAGGTCCTACACACACCTGCTAAAGAATCAGTACCCACGGAAAACTTCTAATCAAAACACGCCCGCAACACACTCCACTCGTGTAGACGTTGATACATACACCACTATTTAGGCCTTGTGCTGTTTTTGGACACCCAACAAAAATAAAGATTGTTATTATTATTATTATATCTTGATCAATCTGATAAAACCGGGAGAACACAAGTGAGTTCCTTGCGTGCCGCGCATCCGGAACCACACAACGCTTCCTACAGCCAACCATTGCAAATCATATTGCACACGCCATAATACAAGCACGTGTCATTCTGCGCTACCAAAGTGTATCACAATGATCGAGGAAAGTTTTGTTTTTGTTGCGTTCATGTTTCTGTATCTTTAGAGAGGGGGGGGGGTACAATGCACGAAGTCTACGACGATATAGGTCAAGGATGGGAACATTGTTTGCCAAGTGAGAGCACTTATCGGTGCGGGCTGGCCGGGGTTTTGAAGTGCCTATCGTGATTTTGTCTGTTTGACGTTTTCTTTCCACTGAAGATAACGGCCTTTGTTTTCGCACTTCTTATCTCTGGTTTTTCCACTTAATATAAGTCTGTGGGGACAATAAAGCTGTTCTTTTTCGGCCTATATGCTTCGAATCGAAAATATAAAACTTCAGGTGGTCGATAGCATCCACCTTAGCACCTTCATCCTGCTGCACGGTTTATTGCACAGGCCGTCTAAGCTTTTTAGGTAGACCCGTCTGGTTGACCACGTGACGTCAAGCAGAGCGTCGCAATCTGGCAAGACTAGTTATGGTGTTACTTCCGCCGTTTATTTAAATAAAAGAAAAAACAAGCACGGATATCCTCTCAAACCATAACTGTTGATTTTATAATCGGTGACCCTACCCGAAGAATGCTAATCTCCTCGTATCAAGGTAACAAGTAACACAAGAAAAAAACATTCCCGGCCACAGGGAAACCCCAAACCACAATATGGGGATTGTAAAAGGCTTTTTTGACTCCCCTTTCCCGAGCTCCGTTGTGGTAGCCTGCCGCTCTTCGCAGAGCAGGTTCTTAAAGGGACCCTGGAATCATATTTAAGCGTCTACCTTTTTCGCCGTTTTCACATATCTTGGTGTTGGATAAGCCAGAGGGCACAGAATGTGTAACTAAATATCGGTTGCTTCATATTTTAACCGGACGACGCCAAAACCTCCTCCACTTGTGGGGGCGACCCGCAGTGCCGAAAGCGCGCGAAATGTGAAGTCTTTGGTCCTGGGCTTACTACTGGTCAGAGCCGCTAAAAGCTTGTTTTTAGTCGAAATACAAAATATAAGTGGCGCGAAACGTTTCAGTTATTTATCAAGTAGTTTTTGCTGAGTATTTTAGATCAAAAAAGAAACAAATGCAGTTTATAAAGTACGGATACAACAAATGACCAGTCGACATACCCGCCACTAAGCGGAGGAAAAGGCGGCGTATCGTAGGAAGGGGTAGTGGGATCAGGACCCCGACGAGCGGCGAGCGTAAAACAATCCCCAGAGGCACGCGGTGGAGCTGCGGCCGCATACGGGCTCGAGGATTCGACCTGTTCCGAGCGTTCCTAGGCCTTCGGCGAGGTTTGGCTTGCGGTTTGGCCGTTTGGAGGTATGGCAGCGTGAAGTGGCCGCCGTTCTGAACTGATCTTTACCCCGTGTTTTCTGTCATTTTTGGCCACTGAAGTGTCACGCCGAATTAGTGTTTAATCACGCAGCAAAATTCAATGCGAGCTGCCCTGGCGGCCCGCTTCATACAGACTATTCAGATCATGCTTTAGTGGCGACCTCTTTAGCCGTCGGCACGGAGTGCGGCCGCCCTGAGCGCTCGCTGAGCTCACTACACCTCCTCTAGTTCATGGTCACTCAAGCGACCAATGACGTAATAAAGGAGGTTATTTTTTGCTTGTTTCTCTTATTTTATTTCCCTATAACTTTTAAAATAAAACGAAATTCGAGAACAGAAAACTTACATTAACTTGCTGCGATCAGAGCGCTCAGGAGCGATGCAAATTAAAAACCAGTAAAAACGTCCTTGCAAGGCCCCTTTAACGTGTTGGACATGGAGGGGCCGGAGCGTGGTGTCAAAAGCCCTGTTAAGGTTGGTTCACTCTGTACAGCTCCGAAGGCGTTGTTGGGGAAGGAGGGCGCAAAGGAGGGTGTTATGTGATATGTGAGCGTTGACACTGTCCCACAGGTAGTTTCTGTTGGATAGCCGGTATAGTGTGGGCACACTGGTCGGTCGGGACGTCTTTAGAGGTAGTAAGTGTAATATGGTGTCATGAGTGTTTGTGTTTGCGCCCGCCTGATGAGGGGGGTGTCGGCTCGGTTGAATCGGAGTGAGGGAGAGTGTACAGCGGCTACGTGCTCTAATAGTCGGGGAATTATGGCTGTGCGTTTCTTGTGCAGTTGTTATTGGTGTGTGTTCGGATCATAGGGTTCTGGCCAGGGTGTGGAATGTTCCGGATTAGACTTTGCTCAGGGGAGCGTTTGATCTTTTCGATTACCACCCAAGCCCTGGTGGCCCGGTACCCATTTGATAGCGACTTGTAGGTTGGGATGTATGAACTAACCATTTTCACATATTTATAGGTGTGAACCTCACACCCTAAAAAAGGTGTGATATTTTAAAGACCTTTGCTAAACGTCGTGATACTGCAGCACACGCTTTTACGAGGGTGTAACACCACGAGACACGTTCTTGTAAAAGTGTAATTATCACAGTACACTTTGGGGTAACGCACAGGTGTCGCATATGCGTTTGCTCTGTATCGGCCAGAGGTCGCCTATGTGCTCGCTTTGTATTGGCAGTATCGGCAGTAGTTTCGCACGTAAACATGGCACGCCTTGCACGCATACATAGACAAACGTAATTGTTTTCGATCTCTCACAAATGTTTATTAACCCATTACCATTACACACAGCTTGTTCTCGACATATTTACAAAAGTGCAGAAACTCCTCTGTGGAACGGAAAGGAAATTATTCAGTACAATTAAACCGTTTTCAGGCCAAGCAAAATTCATAAACTGAACACGAAAGACCGTCGAAATTAGAGAGTTTTACTAGATAGTTCCGATGGCTCCAACTACTATTCGCCTTGAGACCGAACCGTGTCGCCACCAAGCGGCCGAAATCGGAAACATGCGAAAACGGAGATTATCGCGGTGCTTCGTCTGCTACGGGCGCACGTTCAGAAACATGGATCTCAACGACGCAGGCGGGTTTCCGGCTGAGCTGAGTCCTCCTCAATAAACGCTTGTTGTTTTCGTTCTCGTTTCTTCCTACTAAAGGTTCTGTTGTATCGTTTCAGACGCGGCGGAAATTCAGCAAAGCGATTATTATTAAGTCAGATGCTTCCATATTCTTAGTGTTGTGGTTCGTATACAAGCGCTGGTCCCACATAGCTTTTTTTGTTATCTCGCACAAACCAAAGTGTTTATAAAACATTGAATGTTGAATGAAGCTGTGGTTTGATTAAAATTAACTGAATTGATCGCTACCCTTTAATAGACTAATCAATTTATATATCCGTTAGTTGATTTTTCACCGGTCATATTGCATGAAAGATGTAAAAACTACATATTTGTTTTTACTATTTTCACTATCTGATACATAGCATATTGCATTCCCATTTTAAACTTCTCGTTGTGAGGCCTACAAAGATATGAACAAGGGAAGCCTTTTAAAATAGAAGTTAAATCAGTTAATTTGTGCATGCAAGACCTGTGAAGCTTGACTGACGTCAGTTATCAGAACCACGCAGACGTCCACGTGAAGCTTTTACAGTGCATGGCTCCTGCGAAATGGTAAAACAGAGTGAGCCGGAAATTACATGTTTATAGCCAGGAGGAATTTATGCAAACAGAAATAATGAGCAACAAGGGAGGACGATTGCTGCAACCGGCAAAGGCTGACGTCTCCGGCAGCGCCGCAGACAGTAGCTGTCTGGGCCGGCTTGCTTTCGTTGTTGTATTTCATTAGCTGGTTTTGGTGAGGAGCCAATTAATACTTTGTGAAGTAGCCTCCGGCGTCTACAACGGTAGCCATCCAACGAGGTACACATTCCATCAGGCGGGATACCAAATCCGAAGCTCTCAGCCACTCCCACTGAGCCTCGACAACCGACCACAAGACCTCCGCCGGTCCCCTCTGCAGAAGCCGGTGGGAGCGGGCCTTCTTCGCTGCGTCCCAGACGTTTTCTAAAACGTCTCGTGTCGGCTTCCTGGGTGTCGAGTGGAGCGTCAAGATTCCTTCGTCTAGCCAGTGAAATACAACAACGAAGGCAAGCTGGCCCAGACAGCTACTGCCGCGGCGCTGCCAGAGGCGTCAGCCTTTGTCGGTTGCAGCATTCGTGTTCCCTTGTTGTTCATTATTGATGTTTGCACAAATACTCCCTGGCAATAAACATGTCATTTTCCGTCCACGTTGTTTCACTATTTTGCAGGAGCCATGAGCTCTAGGTCGTCCGCGAGAAAGTCTGCGTGGTTCTGATAACTGATATCCATCAAGCTCCACAGGTCTTCCGTGCACGAACGAAACAATTGAACTTCTATTTCACACTTCTGACGCACGGGATGATAATTAAATGACTGCGCTGAACGATATCATATCTGTTTTGTCTGTCGGGTCCTATTTGTTTAGGCCCTGGTTTGTGAAGGTCCTTAATTCCATAATACTATGCAAGATCATTAAAGTCATTGACGAACCGATTGAAAAGCCCAAAATGTCGAAACCTGCCACAAATTGCGCACACGGGAACTTAACATGCATAGTGTTATCGTACAGTCCGTATGAAGAAAAGGGACAAGGTGCTTGTGAAAGTCCGAAAGAAGCGATTAAACAACGAAGATTTAAGTTTTTTTTTATATCTATAGTTTTGTAGACGGGCATCTTTTCCCGACCCCGAAGAAACTGCTTGGTAAGGCACTGCAAAAAAAGCGAAAAGTCGGATTGAATTACGATGTTGCTTAAGAAATGGCAATATCTACGCCGAAAAATCTGAAACTATGTATGTTGTGTCGATAGAGAATAACAACGATATTGACAAAATTTGCTGAAATAAAAACTGCTGCATAGTAATTTTTTAGACACAACGTCCAAGTTTCCTGCCACAAGACGTCCTTATTTTTAGCTGAAAAATTGCAGCATCTGATTTGTTTCTGCCAGATGATGTCTCTAACGATGGAGATGAAACAACGCGCAATTCGTATAACTGTTTGAATTGAATGTTAGGCCAGCCAGGTCTAAGTTGGGCAAAATTATGTTCTTTCAATTATTCAAATGCCCGTTCGATGTGATAATCACTCACGGAAACCTAGTACCGAGAAGATGCTGCCTTTTTATCCTTCCTCAATATAATCATTTTATTGGAACCATACTTCTGGATAAAGGGAAGGGGGGAAGGGCGTCGCGAGTGGTGACTTTTGACATTGCTGATCAGTATACGTCTGTTGCAAATGATTAATAAATATTATGTATATATCAAAAACTTTTCATTTTTTCTGTAATCTCCATCCTGCCCACTCGGAATTGTGGCAAGTTTTTTTACGTGCTTCCTTTGATATGCAAGCGAAGGCAAATATTCTTTTTGTAGGCGGATGTTTAAATATAAATTTGTTATATGGCACAACAAAACACTGATTAGTTGTTATTACTTTAAGAAGTGAATAACTTTGTTAACATGATTCTCCACCGGACGCTCGCTGCACTATAAATTTCAACATTAATGGATTTATTCATTCCTGAACTATGACAAAAGAAAGACAAGGCGGGCTGTTACATGTTCAGATATTAGTGACCATCAGCCAATATCTTTGCTAGTTCACACTAATACAAGAAGCATAGCGACTCAACTACTGCGACTTTTCAACCATTACACCAGCCGCATCAGATGCTTAAGCACATGCATAATGACGATGGATGGGTTCGATAGCTCCACTGGGCGGACGTACAGAGCGCGTGCCATGCGTGCCTAGAAATATTTAACCCGGAGTCGTAGAGCGGCTCTGCGGCACCGTTTCGGCATCTGAGCGGCGCCGCCGTCGCCGTCGACGCCAGCCGTCGCCGTCGCCGTCGGCGTAACCGCCGGAATGCGACCCCCAGGTCGCGCGACCGCATCGCGGTTCTCGATGACCTCCAGGTCACGTGACTTCGCACTCAGGTCACGTGGTCTGGGTTACGTGACCCCCTGATCCGCGCTGACCCCCGGAGCTACGCGATGATGATGACGATGACGGTGATGCGGATGCCGATAACGTCATCAGTGATGCCGCCACTGGATGACGCTCGCCGGCATCCGCATCGTCATCAAGCTCATCAATCACTGATGGCCGCCATCGACGGTCGCCTGGTGACGTCATCGGCATCCGCGTCGACCATCATCATTGATGACGTCAGGAGTAGTGACGTCAAGTGACCCCCCTGCGGCCATGTGACCCCCTTCGCCCTCCGGCGTCACTTGGCCGCGGCCCCCCGTCTCCCCCCCTCCTCCTCCTCAAGAGCCGCGCTTCCAACCCGGCGTTTCTCAGGGAGTATGTAAACGGCTTTCACGCTTTTAATGTTTTCTGATAATATTACTTTTAAACTTACTCGAAAAGGACAGAAGCCTTGGATGCCATACAAATGTCTTTGCTACTCGTGAGCCCAAGAGTATTGTACCAGACGAAAAGAAGAGTACAAAACAAATTCAGCTAGAAGTTAGACGATCTAAAAATTTATATTACGATAGGTGATTTGTCCCAGAACTCCCAAAAAGGCCGATATGTGCGGAACGTGGAAATAGCGTTTTTCAATAACCATGTTATGGAACATATGAAATTGAAAATTTAAAACATAATGACATAGGTATTTTGGGCGGCTCAGATCTGAAAAATTTGCTTACGATTACCCTGTGAACATAGGTAACCGCATTTACATACGGGGGCGCCAGAAAATATAAGGCGGTATTGTACAAATCGTTGTTTCTCTTCCCAGCCGATGAAATCGAAGCTTCTTCCTCGTTGTGCGTATGGCAGGCCAACAATCATTGAGGCGAATGAATTACTATAAAAATTAACCTGTAATAAATGCAACAGACATTATAGCTCAGGTTTATTGCACATACGAACACCCGAACATGTCACCCTGGAACTTTCTCCCCAAAATGTACAAACCACGCTGGTCCTACCTTTGTCCAAAAGGCTAAGGCAAAAACGAATTTTGAAACTATGGTCCACTTCCGGTTTAGTGAGGTTTTGCGATAAAAATTGCTCTAATTACGTTGCGCGCAGAATGGGAGTAAGAAAGATGAGCAAGTAGCGTTATTGGTTAAAAAAAAAGAGTATATTAGGAAATTACGAAGAAAAAATCAGTGATGTCCTTTAGAGCGTTTTTTTTGTACTTTAGGTAAAGCGATTTTCTGCATTAATCATTTTATCGTTATTGATCGCTTAATTGCTTGTTCAATAAGCCAGTAGCTTATGTAACAACATACAGTAAGATTGATGCGGTGCTTCTTTTACTCCTGATTTGCGCAAATTGATGATCAGGTATCATTTCTTCAAATGTACTCATCTGGAGTCCCACGCAGGAGCTCATTCCATGAGCCAGTATTTTGTTATTGTATATATATTGATACTTCTAACTGTTGATTCAAACTGCATTTGCAGAATTTCCTACGCGGATCACTCCAGTATGTTCTGTTCAGACGAATCGAGACGCCGCAAGCAGAAGTCAGTACGTTTCTTTTAGAATTAAAGCTTGGGCTTAAGTGATTTGTTTAAAAATCAATGTGTAAAAACAAAGCAAGCAAGTCCCGTTCCCGTGGTTCTGGGTGATGGGCTCCACAGTCCATTGAAATTAGGGGCATTCAACATTACATTTGTAAGAAAATCACTGAAACGACTCGGAGTTACCTTTCATGATGATATGCTCTAGTATTAATCAGGTAAATAGCCTTTGCTCGCTAAACTGGACGGACTTCTGTGAATACATTAATATACAAGAAGGTATTCTTCCAACAAGAGTGAACAAGAATAGATATTAGTTGTGCAGCATGTCATTTGTACAACTGCAACCTAGTCTGACCAGTACATCTCTGCTTCCAATTTCCAAGAAAAAAAATATATTTACTGCAAAAAGGGGGAAATATTAACTATAAATGTTTCTACACTCATTCATCCATCAATGCGCTCCAAATTTATAGTAAATACTTGAAGATACAACATTTGTGTCGATAAACGTAAATGTGCTTATACGGTAGTGTGACATATAGATACTCAAGCTAGCAATTCTGAAAATATTTGATATAAAATAAAAATAAACAAATTATTATTCGTTTAAACATATGGAGGAACTTTCGGCTTGATCCAAAAGAACTAGACGAACTTATGAGAAAAATTTCTTTACAATTTTGTCGGGTGATTATTTCAGCAGACATACAGATGCTATGCAGGTGTTCCAACGACTGTCCTTAAATTCGATCATTTGACAATGTGCGTTTAACAGGTGCACACATGAACGCGTTTTTCGCCAACGTCGGTGGTGAATCAATGAACTATGTCAACAGTTGTATATTCGACGTTGCCTGCTCAGCCGAAGCTTGCGGTGTCAAACAAAAAACGCTCTGCCGTTCATGGTCGCAGTTCGGCTTAGCGCAATTCGTACCGCGTCATGGCGCAGCTTCGTTGCAGCTGTTGTGGCGGGGATTTCTTACCGAGGAAATTTGCGCATGTCGTGATTTTACTATTTTGCTGACGCTGAAAAAATTGCCGTCGTCTAAACATCACTGATGTTGTCGGCGTCATGTGGTCTCAATTTACGTCTTTCCGGTCTGACTACTTGATAGCGAAATGTGCACCCTGGCGTGAATACGTGATGCGGCGATATGTGACGTACGCTAAGTTGATTCGCATGATGTAAAGAGATGGTCGACGTCGATACGTCGCCAGCAGAATGACCAACCGAATTAGGCATAATAAGTTTAAGAGGCTGCGGTAACAATGATCAACATCCTTTGCAGTTCTGTGCCCGCACTTTATTTTCATCGCAAGTGCTGAAATGGGATGCCGAATTAGCGGACCGCGCGAGCAGGACGACACCGTTTGAAGATCAAACGACAAAGTTCGAACAATTCGACAAAGTCTAACTTGAAGACGCACTGAACGTAGTTCGCAGGTATCCGCATTAATCCTGATATGTCATACAACAAACAAATCTGATGACCACAAAACTGCGAATTCACCGACGGCCTGTTTCACGCCTATCCATTCCCTGAAAATCCGACCTTCAGCTCGACACTTTGGGTACGTCTGATGCTCTGATGAGAAAGCAGATTTTCTTCTGGTTCCTCGTAACAACATTACAGAGGATTGACGCGGCCATCAATGCCACGGCATAAGAATATACAGATCTGGCGACGAGCGTTTGTTACCCAACTTGCAAACACCTTGCTGTCTAGAACGGTTGTTCAAAGAATACACTCAAAAATTTTCAGTGCAGATTTTAATCGAAGATACCCCGAAAAAAACACGAAGAAACAGCATTTATGACTTCTTAAAATCCAATCGAACATTGAATTGTCAAGAAAAATAATGCAATTGACTGGCCCATTTCTGGAGCTAAATCAGAATGGGGTTGATGGCCACATGTTGTTTATATTGATTAAAGTCTAACTTATTTGTTGAGGATGATCTGCAATGTTGTTTCTGAGGGTTTTCACTGCCAGACCACGATGTCATCATTACACTTTGTTGACCTATTTTCTGGGAGTTACAAAGATAAATGCGATTACTTGCTCACTGATACCGCTAGAAACAATATCACCTACGAACACAGCTATCGCGCCTGTTCAACTCCTGACACCGCAGAAGACGAACAAAAGACCAAGAAAGCCACGAGCGTTCTTGCCGAGGGGAGTTTGCTAACTGGCGGTTATAAATTCTGACAGGATGAATCCGCTCACCTGATGGCGCGCTGGCTCGATGACGCGGGTTTTATCGGTGAGGTCGCTGCGCTCTCTGAGATATTAGATTTGCGGCTATTGAGGGTGAATTACCGTTTGGCGTAATTGCCCTGCCATTTGCCTTGCGTGGTACGGCCGTTATGTTTCGATTCATTACCTGCTCCAGAGCCGCCAAGAAAATAATATGCTCTGGATTCTTCAGTTGGCGTCAGAAGGCGTCTGCTCCTGCATACCACGTACCCAGCAACGAGCCGCATGTCACGCATAATCCCTTGCAACGTTATCAATGGTCTGCCATACAAGAAGCCTAAAGTACCCCGTTGGACGTTTGTTTGGAGACGGAATTGCTTAGCCCCGTCTCCATGTTGTTGGTGAGCCAACGATTCCATTATGTATTTATTAACAGAGCTTTTGTAATGTTGCAAATTCACAGTGAGATAAAAGCGTACGTCTACATTCAAAGACAAACAATGGCGTTCTCCTCTATGCACAAAATTATGTCAATATAGTTTCTAAATGTATACTCATTTACAGTCTACCAGAAGATGCACAGGAGTCCTTACTGCATAATACCAATTTTCGTTTAGATGTCTTATTCTATCATTCTAGGGAAAGGAATATTTGCTTTGCCATGTAATCATGTATAATGAATCTTTATACATGAGTCATATTTTCATAGATGTTACAATGTCTTGCATAATGTCTCCATCTGTGTGTTCCTGCATTTTGCCCTGTGGTATTTATGGTATTAACATAGTGCTTTCTCTAAAAATCAAGCTGTGTCTATGGAACATTATATATATTTATGCCTTGCACAGATCATCAGTTTCTAGATAGGCCACAGGATTAACAAGAACACAATGACAATTATTTGTATCCTAAAGCGCTGGGTTGCAGGTTGCATTGTTTCTGAATTGTATTGTTCTACTTCAGAAATACCCCATGGCTCTTGTCGTATCTCGGAGTGATGACATTGTAGACAAGTCATTTTCAGCCCCATGGACTCCGAAGCCTCGTCTTTAGGCTCGATAAATGTTTCATGAGTATTTCCCGTGCGTATGTACAGAGGCCTATTTACATTGAATTTTATCAATTTATTAAACAATTATTAACGTATAATTTTCCTCACTACGAATAAAGATCTGCGAGGTTCAGAAATATCGACGCTTGAGCACTGTTGTAGACAATGCTTGTGGAATGGTTAATTGAAGAGTCGACATATTTGCACAAGGGCGCTTTATCTCAGACTCATAATCCAAGTAGACAAATTTGACAGGCGTTGCACACTAATGCGTTAACTTGAAATTAAATCTAACATAAGTAGTTCCACTGGCCCAAATTATTGACACATTGGAAACGCTTTCATATCTGTAGTTAAGAAATATTTACAATACAATATTTATTGCAAGCAAAAATAATAATGAATCGCGCTGTAGTAATAGCAATTTGTTATAATAGTCTATTATCGTTCCAGTTAATAATTCCATCATTGGTGTTTATGTTTAATATTGCACCCATAATTCCAGCTATGGCGGGTCCTACATTGTCCGGCGGGTTGTTGACAATACTTTGAAGCGCTATTCCGAAGTTGATGTTGGTGGGTCCATTGCCTATTTCAGATTAAAGGGATTGTTTTGTATTTATTCTAGAGACAAGTGTTAAACTAAGTTAAATTCTTAAAAATTATGTGAATCGGCGTTTACTATTGTTATAAAACTCAGGTGTGCCAATAAAAATAGGAGTAACAAGGCTGACAGAATTTTTCTCCGATAGCTCACCATTGAGGGGTGCAATTCGTTCAAATGAACGATATTTCACAGATCGTTTCAGGAACACGCGATGTTTTATAAATAAAACTTCAAAAAATAGTTTTTCTGTAATAAGCCACCTATCATGAAGCGGCGTGAACGGGCATTGTATACAGCAAGTCCAGGACAATATCGCAGCATCATGTAATTCACAAAAATACTGATGGAATGCATGTCGACGAATGCGTCTATAAAACGTGCATCCACTGTGGCAGGCCGTGGCGTTATCGCAGCAGAGAATAAAAACGCATGATCCTTCGACTACACGGCGTGCGACTGCCGGTACTTCGCGTTCATTTATCCGGCCGCCAGAGATAGATACGCCTTACTCTAGAGGCACTGAAGAGTACCCGAAGAAGAACGACACCGTCACGAAGTAGGTTGCAGCGCACCTTGCCGACGACACCAGACATGAAAGGTAATCAAGATATTCGTTTGCCGGGCAGAATACCACTCGAAACATAACAACGAGAAGGAAGGCGTCCCAAGATCAACACGATGTAAAGACAGCTCATTTGCCAGGAACTGAACACTAAACACAACATGCTGTACCCATTGGCGTCTGAAGAAATCGTTCACAGGTAGAACAATACCCAAAAGCGAAAGGCCACGCAATGCCTGACGCCAAACAACGCAAAAACAGTATCCCGAGATTGCCGTTAATGTCATCCGCTCACTGTTCACGCGATTACGCTCATTGTTTCCCCGAGGGGCAGGCATTAAAATTTACGGTTGATTATCACGAGCGTACGCGCCATCACGCTTCAGCTTAGGGAGAGAGAGAAAAGGAGAGCAAAGATAACGCCCGCCGCACGAGCGCATGATAAAAGGCGATTAGCCCGAACATAACGAGGGATATGTCAATCAAAATCTAAAGTTGATATTCATTCCGACTCTATGCTGATGATGTTCATTGCCTTCCGTTCGTTTAATGAAAGCCAGCTTGAACTTCCAGTGTTTTGACAAGGAACAACGATACTAGTTTGAAGATACTATATTTACGCCGTAGACTCATTACTATAATTTTAATGAGGGCGATTATAGATGTCCGCGAATAAATGAATAAATAAATAAATATAAATATGCATATATATCTCATGACATTATGTGCAATATCGTTACATTGCAAGCACTTCAACATTTTACGAGCATACGGGATTACGCCCGTCTTTCAACACAATGATGAATAATACGCGATGAAGGTTGCGTGATGTTGCGCGAACCGCTTTTTTGAAAAGATACAAGTAGGAGATTGCCGATGCACGGTTTCGCAGCCGTTCGAGCGGGCAATGATATGACTATTGCATCTTCAGTAGCAATCGCTGCTCAAGAGTTCCCACGCCATATATGCATTGCCGGCTGAGGTCGCAAAAAATGTCGGTGCCATACCGCATGGTTGCTACTTCATTTGGCTACGCTATATTGGCAAATGCAGGTTCTCCGAGATTTCATTCGCCAATAGACGATTTATAGGCGAAGCTTAGACTGTCGTAACAGTTATAGAATTGATTTCCGGAAAAAATTTTCGTTTAACGACAGTTACGCACAGAAACATTAAATATAATATGCGCAATAAAGAAATATAAATATGAATGAAGATGCTAACGCCAGGAATGAATATACTCATAAAATCACCGAAGAAGATGAAACAAATAAAAACGGAAGACAACGCCGAGCAGGCAATGAGGGCATTTAACGGTAGCAGACGTTTTGAGATGTAAAAAGAATTTACGCCCATATATTGTTTTTATTTTGCATGAATGATTTCTTCCATCTTCTGCTTCCTGCAAGTGCAAAAAGTAGTGTCGTGTTTATTAGGCCTGAACATACGTTGGCGGGGAGCGGTTGCATTTTCCGTAGTAAGTACGCAGTTTCCTTTATTATTTGTTTTTGTTTTTATTTTTTTGCTTGTATTGTTTTTGTACGTATAATACTCCTGTTATTAAGCCGTAGCTAATGAGGTTTCTTTGAATGATGTATAATGCGCTGAGTCATATACTAAACCTGTATTGCGAGCTGGGAATTCTCGCTCCAAAAAGTATATCACCATTTCAAGACAAGTATTTGTTGGAGTATTGTAATGAAATAGAGTAAGAATGTGAAATTAACTGATTGTTTTAGATAGCATGTTGTTTCTGGCAATTTTCTTCGGGTGAATTTCAGCACGGAAAACGCATTGCAATTAGTCTATTGTTTTACTAAAAATTTCCGCGTTGGTATATTAACTGTTGTCACATCATGTCATCAGTCAAGATAACAATGGGCAACATGCGAGAGAAAAAGCATTGAGCACGATGTCTCTTCTTCAAAAATAGCTTTGAACTTCCCCTCCATCTCAATGCTGTTCCCTGACCTTCCGATGTAATAATTGTCTCCCACACTGTGTCAGCCACACCACCAATCTAGTGATATGAAACACCATTTAGCAGGCTATAAAAAGATGGGATGAACCTATAATTTGAGAGACGTATTATCATTCTATAGCTGGTAATGATTTATATTAAATGTCGGACGCCTATACTGCGTATAAGAATAATATACCTAAAGAAATCTAAGGTTTTAATACATAATCATCCACTTAGGCATTACATCCAATATCGGAAGTTATATTCAAGAATCCAATATTGTTGCGCTGTAGGCATGCAATATTGGAAATTTATACCTGTGCAACATAGATAATTTATGCCAGCCGTATATCCACATTGAGTTTATTCTTTAATATTAATATTGATAAATATTGGAGTTGGCTTGACAGTCTACTTGACATTATGCCAGTATCACCACATATCGCCATTGGTTTTGATATTTCCATTCATTACACATGACTCTATTGGTTACAGTTCGCCTATTGATCAAAGAATTGTGTGTTGTTTGAGGTTTACGTGATCAATCTACAATACGCATATCATCATTGGTACATTGAGCGACGGTATTGGGGGATATGTTCCAAGAATCATCGCTTCCGGCTGAGTCGCCACGATGCTCAAAGTGGTAGCGCGCCGTCAGCCCAGCAAGGGAAGGGACTCCACATTGCCGGTGCGGCCCCTCCGCGCCAGCGGGAGCAAGAAGGCCAAAGGCTCCGCCGTTACAAGGCAACTCCAAGCATATCTACCACTCACTCATGTAGTAGCCCCAATCTAAATTGTCCTGCATTGCCACTCTGCCTGCCTTAATTTGTTTAACGACAACTTGCCCAGGGCGTTTCAGGTCACACACTTGCATTATCATACTGATGCCACACTGGAATGCCAAGAGGGCTCGGCCCACCGGTTCATATTCTTAAGATACCAGGACAACAGTACAATGTGAAGGCCTACAATAGGGCCATGAGACGTGCTCTGGGCGTATGTATTGGGCAGTGCTCTGCTTGATGGACAGCTGGTTCTGTAGGTTCAGCCTGCTCATCACCAAGTGATGTACTGAGTGATCCGATATAGTAGTGCCAGAGGCTATCGTGCGAGCAAAGAGTAGCAATTTATCATTCATCGTAGGTGACGGTTATTTGGTGAGTTTGACATTACTTTGTTCAAGATGATCATGAGTATGTCGCCACCAGCCCTTGCTCATATTGAGCGTGACTATAGTCTGTCAACAGAAACATCAGGCTGAAGTGACTAGACATTAGTGTATGCAAGCAACGGAAGCAGGCAGTAATATCCGTAATAGAGACCGCTTTTATTGAAGTGCCGCATGTGTCTCGATGCAATGATAACCAGATTATTCAAAATAATGAGGCCGACCACGCTGCACCACAGTTACGCCTGATGATGCATGAGACCCTGCGTTGCCGCCCACCGAGGCTGCGCGCTGAACAAAAGGCGTGCTGCGCAACGAAGCCAACGGGAGCAGAGCGTTGTTTCGCGAGGATAGAGCGTAGATACCAGGCCAATGTCTGATAGCCATGCCCCATCAGGCCCCACATTCTCCTCCTACTGGGCCAAACATGACCACATCACCCGACCGTAGCCAGACTCATGGCAAAATAAAGTTCCAGTTCGATCCGGGATGTCCCACTGAATACGCGCAAGCCAGCAAGCGAATCCTTACAGTTAACCATCCATCTGCGACGACATAAACACGTATTCCAGTCGCCAGATATCTGCGGTCATGTTGGGCATGTTCTAAACTTTACCAGGGCTCACCACATTGTAATCGCGCCCTCCTGTACTCATAATCAGCCCATCTACAGGCCTATGTGTGACGCCGCCAGACGTGACAAGGGATCGATGGAGCGCGGAGTAGTCATCCCGTGCCCGTGGCATTATTATCGCACAGGTAAATGTATAATTTAGAGGTTTACTGAAAATCGTTGATCTGCGAGGCCATAGGTTCAAGCCTGAAATCGCCAGATTGCATTCCCGGCATCTGTTGACAACCACCATTTTGCAGAACGAACAAGGTATTGACGAGCCTTGCCGTTGTTTGTGCAAGAGAAAGCAGCGCTCAAGAACCGAAGATGAAAGATCGCTGCTGTTCGATTACCCGTGAGAATTCGACTGGCGCATCGTCAGAATGCACCACTACAGGAGCGTGTAACGATATAGCCACCGAGGATAACTTAGATTCGTTTGCGCTGTCGATAAATGTTCCGTTGTTATTCTTTGCCATGGATGCCGGACCTTGTTAGGTACGAAGCGATGTTCGCGTTCCGGGAAACGCTGATGACTGCGGAGATGCGACATCCTATGCTGCTTCGAAACAGCGGAGTGCAGAAGACTGCGTTCCTTGATGATTTATGCAGTTCAGCGATAGTCCGATGTCCAGATGAAATTACGGCAACCTCCACGGAATTTCACCAGAATGTTCGCAAGATGCGAATAAAGGTTCACGGAGCACATACGGTCAGAGTGTATCGTAGTGTTCCTGTCCATTGTACAGCAGCATCGCATTTAAATCTACTGATCGAACAAATTCGCTTATATCTGTTTTGCCGTCGAGCTCACTTCAAGCAGTGTGCCGGATTACTGAATGCCTGACAAAATCTTAATTCGTATTCGGTTACGAAAACCCACAGGAGTCAGACGCTATCACACATTGGTGTAGTCTTCCAGTGAACAGGCAGAGCCAGCCACGCCTTGTCAGTATCCCAAAATGTCGTCGGCAATTTTTCGCACTGCGCACGTCGCCAGCGCATCTGAGCTACTGAACCGGCGTCACTGAAAAGGCAGATTAAAACAGGTGACGCGTTATAATTCCCCTGGAGCCTCCGCGCAAGTGGTTACCGCCGACGTCAGGGACCAGGCGTGGCTAGATGACCCGCAATGTGACACGTCTCGTTTCAGAACAGCTGAACAAACTACTGAATCCCAAAGATGTCATTTATCGGGATGGCGACTTCCGACAAGAAATTACGCAGATCCCCAGTACGCACTCTTCATTTCGCAGCATCACCGCGAAAAGACTGAGTTATCTCATTGTCCAGGTTGACCCGCATACTCACCGGGTTACAGCAGTACAGCGTTTTTTTGTTGATGACCGCTTCTGCCAGCAGCGTAACTGCGGCTCTTTTCCTCCGGTGTCTGTCAGCGTAGCTCTGACGACCAGCGATTATTTTATACCCCATTACGCATTACATATGAGTCACGATAATTGCCAGTTCATCGCTGTTGTTCGATTGAGTTGCCCACGGGGAGCTGCCAGCCCTTCGTAAGCTGAGCACCATACCAGCGTTGACGCGGGCTGCAAGGCCTGCAATAGACCATCACAGGCGCAAGCTCAGTTGTCGACACCGACGTCGTTCAACTTAGACGCCGTTCATTCTTCAGGCGTTGTTAACGACGACAGAACTTGTGTCCGTAACGTCGTCAGAGGTCGTCTCGAACGTTACCTGATGAGGACATCATGACCTTGTCCTAGAAGTATCTCGGCGTCATTCTGCACCGCACTGTGCCGACTTAGAAAGACGTTCTCGATCGTGTTAATTTACTAATGTCAGTCCCAGACACGCGTAGAAACATTAAACAAAACATTTTTCCGCGCGATACCACGCTTTTCGTTTTCCTACGTAAATGTTTATTATCTCTGCTGATTGCGATACTGTGGTGAGTTATTACAGACTTTTCTTCCATGTTACTATTTGTGCATTACCATCACAGTCGCATTGGTGGCCAGACAAACGTAGATATTGAGAGATAGTAACACGGTAGAAAGAAGATCTCACAACTACCTCGCATGACGTCCTTTTTTATGGCTTTTCGTCTATTCCTTGGCACGGTTGTGTACCCTGTGTCAGCGGGCAGCGAAATATTGCACAAGTACACTTAAGACTGCTTGCGCTTATAGGAAGGCGATAGCATTATTGTCGCGAGGAGAAATGTTTTGTTTAATGTTTCTACGCGTTTTAAACTTTAGCGACGACGTATAGAACAACGTCGAGGACGACTTTCCTAGAGATGGACATCGAGTACGGCGTCTAGGACGACCTCTAGGACTACTTCTAGGACAAGGTCAAAGACGGTGTCTAGGACGACCTCTCGGACAATCTCTCAAAGACAACGTTTAGGGACGACTTTTAGGACGACCTCTAGGACGACGTTAAGGACGACGTCTAGGATATCGTCGTTAACGGCGCCCAGTGGACGACGTCTAGGACGACATCTCGGACGACGTCGAGTGTTTCTTGAAGGCTGTATACCTGTGATGGTCCACAATATTGCAAGACACACAGCCCGCGTCCACCTTTGAGCGTGGTGCCTCGACTTTACACGAAAGGGCTGGCGCTCTCACACTGATGGGGGCAACCTCAATCCATTCTTCAACAGGACGAACCGACAGTGCATCAAGAATGACTGCATATATGGCATGCATGTGGGGGTGCCACCAAACTGTATCCACTGGTCATTCTAGAGCTACATGACGGATATCCAGGCATTGTTCGGAGCAAAAACGAGCCGCAGTTACATCTGCTGGCCATCAGTTGAGTAAGACCTCGAAAGCCAGGTTAAAATATATCAGGCATGTCAGCAAAAGCGCTTTGCCTTCACAACCTCTCTTGCACATGGCAATTTGAACCATGGCAGGATCGACCTGGACAATGAAGGCTCTTCAGTCACTTTTATTTCGCAGTCGATGCTGCGAAATGAGTGCGGCCTGAGGGATCCTCGGCCTACCGTGAAACCATAAAGGCGTCGATGAAACAACGCGTTCAGGACACACCAGCTCTAACAAGCCTCTTGTCAGAGGAGAAGTCGCCATCCCATTCCTCGATAATGACATCTTTAGACAAGGATTCAAGTAGCTTTGTTCAGCTGTTCCTGAGAAGAAACAAGGGCAGTGTCCTAGTCTGTGCAGGCCAACCGCACTGATCCCATAGTGGCGTTTGGCACCGCGACCACCGACAGCCACTGCCGCGAGAGGGCTACTACCAGACGGAAATTATAACGCGTCACCTGTTTTGTCTACCCGTTTTCGGAGGCAAGCCGGTCCCAGTAGCATCCAGATCGCCTGACGTGACGATAGCTACTGATGCGAAAAAATTACCGACATGACGACAGTGCTGACAAGGGCTGTGGGCAGAGTTGCATCGTAGTGCTACCCAAAGAAGTCCTAGGAAACCGCCACACAGATTCCTTGGAAGACTATATGTGTGTGCCGATCTGATAAAACGCCCCACCTATAGTGCCGATGGTTTTCGTAACCAGACAATTAAGATTTTTGTCAAGCATTCAGTAATCCATTTTTATAACGAAGTGAATGCGACGGCAAAATATTCGATATGCGAGAATTTGATAGAATCGATAGAGCCTAAAATGCAGTGCCAGCAGCCTTGAAAGGTGGACGGGAACACTACGATACACTCTGACCGTATGTTTAATCAAACAGAACCTTTGTTATGGACATCTCGCGGCAGCATTACCGAGTAAAAATAATTAAGTGGAGTTTGCCATAATTTCATCTGGACATCAGTTCTCCTTGAACTGCATCCAGTCATTACAAGAACACAGTAACCGCTGCTGCACTCCACTTTGTTTCGAAGCAGCCATAGGATGTTTCGCATCTCCGCAGTCATCAGCGTTTCTCGAGGTGCCCCTCAGACGTCGCTTCGTGTTTACCCTAGCCGCACGCAAGGTCTACGATCGCGGCATCCGTGGCAAGGAGCAACAACAGGAACGATCCGCATCGGCAAGCGCAAACGAATCTAAGTTATCCTCGGTGGCTTTGCCAACATGTGTTTACACACTCCTGTAGAGATGGTTGCAGTTCTGGCAACCGTGCGCCGGCTCGGAAGCATTCTCACGAGAGCAAATCGAACGTGCGCAAAGCAGCTGGCGATCTTCATCTTCGGTTTGCGGGCGCGCTTTCTCTTGCATAAGCAACGTCTCAAACCGTCCAATACCTTGTTCGTTCTGCAAAATGGTGGACAGTGTCGAACAACCGATGCGGGAATGCCGAATTTCTGGCGATTTCGAACTTGGGCCGGCCACTTTTCTCAACCTCGCAGATCGAAGCGACTTTCGGTAAACACTCCTAAACTCCCATACGACGCACCTGTGCGTAGTATGCCGCAGGCACGCGCAATGGGGGTTCCCGAAGGGATGACCTACTCCGCGCTCCATCGATCCCTTGTCCCGTTTCCGACAGGAGTCTGGCAGCGTACCTCGGCATAGGCATCGGAAGCGGGGCTCTGCCAAGGAGGTTATGAGGCACTAGGAGGGGCACGCTGCTAATATTGGTGAAGCCTGGTCACAACAAGTCTCAACGATATTGTGCCCAACGTGACCGCAGATCTCTCTGGCGATAGGTGCGCGTGACATGTCACGTGCGAGATGGATTGGTTGACTGTAGAAGGATTCCTTGCTGGCTTGCGCGCGCTCTGTTCGGTAGGTTTTTATCGGATCGAAGACTAGACTGACTTTATATGAAGTCTAGCTACGGTCAGGTGATGTGGTCATGTTGGCCTGATAAGTGAGGAGAGTGAGGAGGAAACATGAAAGAGGCGAGGTAAGTAAGGGGCATGGCTTGTCGAGGCTACGTGGCTGACATCATGCTCCTCTCCTACCCTTCTATCCTCCTTGGGCTCTGTACGGCTCTGGCCCTTCATCTCCGTTTGCTTTCTGCTTTTTTGCCTTTTTCCCAGTTTGTCTTTCGCTCTCGGTGGAGAACGGGGCGGCAACGCAAGGGTCTCCTTGTCCCCTCGTGTAGGCTTCGCATGCTTGTGGAACCGCGGCTTTCGTAACAGAAGTAGTCGGCCGCCGTTACATTTCGAATAATCTGGTTTAAAATGCGTGCATCTTGGTCGGGACCACATTAAACTTCGGTAAAAGCGATCTCTATTACGAGATATTACTTTACCTGCTTCCGGGACACTTGCATACACCTAATGTCTAGTCTCTATTCTCGATGTTTCTCTGGTGGCAGACTTCCTTTAGTCGCGCTCAATGCTGTTGGGAAGCAAGTCAACAAAGTTAACTTCAAGGCACACCTGGACTGTATCGTCTTGCTTCACAGCCGAAAATGTGTCTTCTTGCATCCTCACTGGCTCAAGGATGTGTTCTGGAAAATGCCAGCTGGACTCCTTGCGCACAAGCTCTTTGCATAGGATGACATACTCATGATCATCTTGTAGACAAAGTAGTAGTCAAACTCCACCAAACCAACCGTCCTTGCATTGGATGATAGAGGAATTGCTGCTCTTTGCTCGCGTGTACTTCATGCTATGGCACAGCCGCCCTGCCAGGATCACTCGGTTATGTTCCATCACTGGTGATGGGCAGAAACTGAGAGTTTCCTGCAGGGCAGTGACTTCATCCTGAGAGAAGTCAAGTACAGGCTTGACACTGCCCAATACGTACGCCCCAGGCGCGTAAGACGTCTCCTTCGATGGGCCCTAGCCCAACACCTTGTGAGGCTCTCCCTTCCGCATTGTACTATTGTCCCTGGTATCTTAAGAAATATGAACCACATTGAATGCCGAGCCTCTTATTGTCACCCTGTAGCCTACAAGATAGCAGCATCAGCCATAATAATGCCAAAGAATTAATCGTGAAGCCTGAAGAAAATATGTGACACCCTGAATTTTTAAGTTGATCGTGACAAAGCACAAACTTAAAACTGGACAGAGTGGCAATGCAAGAGTTGAACAATTATTGCATTACAAGGTGGGGCTACTACATGAGTGAGTGTGGTGCTTTACTACAATCGAGACACCAGCTGAGCCTGTGTAAATTAATACTTGGGGATTTGCCTTGTAGCCACTGCAGCAGGCTGCCCCCGAGCACGGGTGCACTCTTTTGCTCCACTGGCGCGGAGGGCCCTTTTGCTGCCAGCTCTACGAGAAGAAATTCCAGACAAGGATCCCTTTCCCTTGCTGGACCTGGAAGAGCTGGCGCACCCTTGCATCCGCCATTGCGCTTGGTGGAGGAGGAACGTCAGGACGAGGGGACCCAACCCACTGGAGCTCCAGCCGAAGCGATGGGTTCTTTGGAACATATCCCAATTTGCCGTCGCTCCTGTCGTGGTACCGGCTGTTGACCCCATGCCGGCTGTTGACCCCGTTCCCGTAGGTTGATCACGAGTAGAGAGACCTCAAGCAGCACACGAGTTTTGGGCCAGCATAGAATTTAATGGGCGAAGACTGGCCCAACAATGGCCCAACTGAGCTATATGTTTCCCAATATAGGAATCATATTGGCCAATAGTAAACTATCAAAACCAATGGCGTTCCAATATTGGTGATACGCTGGCATAGGCTGGTCAAAATTGGACTGTCAAAGCCAATAGCTTCCAATATTTGGATATACGCCGGCATAAGCTGTCCAATATTAACTGTTAAAATTATAAGCTTTCCGATATTGGATATACGCCGGCATAAACTATCCTATGTTGAACTTTTGGAGCCACATAAATTTCCAATATTGCGTATACGCCGGCATAACCTGTACAATATTGGACTGGCAGTGCCAATGGCTTTCCGATATTGGATGTATGCTCCCCTAAGTTGGTTATGTATTAAACCTTGGAATTTTCTTTAGACGACATAATGGTGCTTTATGCCACCAAAGCCATAGGCGTCCGACATTTAATATGCATTACCCGGCTATAGAATGATGTACGTCTCTCAAAGTATAGGTTCGCAACCATCCCATCTTTTTATAGCCTGCTAAATGGTGTTTCATATCGCCTAGGCCAGTGGTCTTAAACACATTTGAGTGTGGGGGACAGATAGCCCACATCGGAAAGGTCGAGGGCCAACGTGAGATGGAGGGGAAGTTCAAAAATATTTTGAAGAGAAGAGACATCGTGCTCAATGCTTTTATATACTCACACGTTTTGCCCGTGACATTTTTAAAGTTGTCTTGTTCACATGACTCTTTGAACCCTGACATGATGTGATAACAGTTAATAAAATTGCTCCGCCCCGCTAACGTACGGGAATTTTTAGTAAAACAATAGACTGAGTACACTGTCGTTTCCGTTGCTGAATTCGCCCAGGAAATTGCCAAGCTTAACATGTATCTAAAAACAATCAGTTAATTTCACAGTTCTTGCTTTCCTGACGATTTTCATTACAATACTCTCGAACAAATACTTGTCTTTAAATGGTGATACTCTTTTAAGGCGAGAATTCCCAGCTCGCAGCGTTTTATCTTTGGAAGTTGCTCCTGCTGATCGAGAGTTCGCGCAGCCGAGATGCATCATTCAAAGAAAACCTCGTGCTTGCAGCCTAATAGCGGAATTGTTGTACATTACAAAAAGCTGGTAAGCAAAAAATAAAAACAAAAACAAATAATAAAAGAAACTGTGTGCCTGCAGGCCGCGTCCCAGCGGGCCACATGCGTCCCGCCAGCAGCGTGTTCGAGACCCCGGGCCTAGCCTATAAACCCGCGACCTTCTTTTTTTGCACTGCAGGAGCAGGAAAGTGGAAGAAAGTCATTCATGCCGTCGCTCGGGGCGAGAAATTTATTTAACCAGCTTTATGGGGCGTACGTTGCCGGTGCTTTATAACTGCATCCTCAAAAGCGTCCTTAGCTGCCATTAGAACTATAGCAGTTTTTCCGGCTGCTCTCCTTTCGCATTGCCTTACCTCGGCGTTGACATCATCTCACTAGTCTTCCGTTTTTTATTGTTTAAATATTTCTGTCTATTTCAGTGTATTTTGTAAGTATATTCATTTCGTAGCGTTAACGTCTTCTGCTTTGTCCGTGTCCATGCCATGTTTGTATTTCTTTGTGCGCGCTATATTTATTATATTTAATGTTTCTGTGCATATTTCGTCGTTCTCGACGCAGGCCTCAACGAACATATAGCCGCTGCTTACACCGCTCCCGAAATCAGTTCTACTCTGTTACGACAGTCTATTTCGCTATAGAGTCGTCTATTGGATCGAATGAAGTCTCGAGAGGGCTGCTTCGACTGCCAGTGCACATAACATTAGTGTAGGCAGAGCAACGACACAGCCATTGCGACGTGAGCGCCGACTGCGCCTCGATCAGGCCGACAGTGCTCGCTCTGCTGAGATATGAGCGTGGGACTCTTGAGCACCGTTAGCTTACTGAAGATGCAAGACAGTACTTTGTCGTCGCGAATCGTTTGCCCTTCGAACGGCTGCGAAGCCGTTGCGTCCGGCGTACTCCTACGCAGCATCTTTCAAAAACGGTTCGCGCAGCATCGCAACCTTCCATCTGCGAGCGGCGGCGATTCATCGTGTGTTGAAAGGCGGAAGAAGTGCTGTCCGTGGTGTCTTTTATGTGTAACTCTTTCGTAAAAAATGTTGAAGTTGAAAAACGCGAACATAACAGTGTACACATAATATTAAATTTATTGGTCAAAACGAAATATATATGTATATTTATATTTATTTATTTATTCATTTATTCGCGGACATCATGCGCAAATTATAATCGCCCTTAGTTCTTCATTAAAAATTATAATGTGGGTCATACGGCGTAAAACATAGTATCTTCAAACTTGCATCGTTTTGGGTCACTTTTGGGCTGTACAGCTTCTTTGGAAGTTCAAAAGCTGGCCTTCTAGAGCTGTCCTGTTCGCTCGGTATAGACAGAAGAGTAGACGCTAGGCGTGTTTTTGGGCAATCATGGCACCTATTAGGGTCACATGACTACAGACTCGAACCTGGTGATAAGGCAGGATACGGCACTTGCCTGAAGTCCAAGGCCAGACATAGCATTCACTGGAATATCAACGTTGGGTACAGTTGACATATCCTCTCGTTGTGTTCATTGTTGGGATGCCCCTGAAAATAAACCTTTTGTGTGTGCACTCCCGTTTTGGCTTGAAGGAGTTGCTGTCTTTCTACCCTTCTCACTTTTCTCTCTCTCCCTAAGCTGAAAGCGTGATAGAAGGCGCGTACGCGCGGACCAATCAACCGTAGAATTTTTAATGCCTTACCCCTCGGGGAAATAGCCGAAGCGTAATCGCGTGGTTTGACGGATGACGCATTAACCATTGACAATCTCGGAATGCCTGTTTGCGGACCTTGTTTGGCGTGTGATGCGGCCTGCGTGGCTGCTGTGGATTCCGCTTTGTAGGACATGATATTTTGTTCAAAAAGTCCTACCCGTATGTCGGCAGCAGGCGATTTCTTCAAAGACGCCCGTGAGATTTTTATGTTGTGTTTAGTGTTCGGTTCAGCAAATGAGAGCTTGTGCTACATCGTGTTGAATCTTCAAGGACACCTTCCTTCTCGTTGTTGTGTTTCAGTGGTTGTTCTGCCGTGCCCGTCTCGACAGATATCTCGAATTACACCTTTCATGTCTGGTGTCGTCGACGAAAGTGCGCTGCAACCTACTTCGTGACAGTTGATCGTTCTTCTTCGGGTACTCTTCCGGATTACCTCTAGAATAAGGCAGTATCTATCTCCTGGCAGCCGGATAAATAATTTACCCGAAATTCTACCAGCAGTCACCTGCCATTGGCTGTCCGAAGTCATGTCACAATTGCAGGTAGAATAATGCATTTTTTATTCTCCCTGCGTTTTGCGATAACACGTTCCACGGCCACCTTTTAGTGGATACACGTTTTATGGACACACGACTCGTCGACATTAACGTTCCATCGACATTTTTAATGTGAATTGCATGATGTAAGACATGTCGTCGCGCGTGTATTCCTGAGACGCGCGCTCATCGACCCAGCTCACCCGTTCACGCCGCTTCATGGTAAATCTGCAATGACTCATTACAAAAAAAAAAAGAAGCTATTTTGAGTTTTATTTTTATAAAACATCGCGTGTTCACGAAACGATCTGTGAATGAAACGTCGTTCGACGAACTAATTGCACCTCCAATGATGGGCGACTACCGGTAGGATGTCGGAGAAAAATTCTGTCAGCTGCAGGAAGACTGTACACTACTTAGAATTACTCCTGTTTTTGTTGGCTTTGCAAACTTCTCAGTTTTATAACAGCTGAGTAGCACCCGTTCACATATTACAAATTGCTTAGTTTGTACCTGTCTCTAGAATAGGCTCTAAAAGATTTAAAAACAATCCCTTTTGTCTGTTTACCTTCCTTTTTGCAAAGAGCTGGGCGAGTGCAACGATGGACCAACACCAGCATCAATGACGGGCAATATTGGATCGGGTAGCGCTTCCAGTATTGTCTAATATTACGCCGGTTTTTTGCCAATGTGGGACCACCATTGGCTGGAACCATGGGTTAGCAATGGCTAAACATAAACACCAATGATGGAGCCAACATTGGCTGGAACGATGGCTGGACATATTACTTACAGCGCGACTAGACATATTACTTACAGCGCGACTGGACATATTACTTACAGCGCGGCTGGACAGTGGCCCAACATTGGCACCAATGACTGGACCGACTTTGGATATGGTAGCGTTTCCAATATTGTCCAATATTGAGGCCGGTCTTTGCCTATGTTAGGCCAATTTCGGACCAACGTTGGTGTGCTGCCTGGGACTGCTGTCAAGTTTATTTGCAACGTATGAGTCATATTAACATCTTAAACACTGCGGGTTAGCTATTGAGTCTGAATCAAAGTATGCCAGTGGCGGCAAAATAATGTCGACTGTTTCAATTAAACCATTCCACAAGCATTGTCTACAACAGTGTTTCTCAAGCGTCGATGTTTCGCGGACCCCTTCTGGATCAGCGGAGATGATGAAGATCTTTATTCGTGGTGAGGGGAGGGGGAGTATACGTTAAATATAATAATTGTTTAATAAATTGATAAAATTAAGTTCCAATGTAAAGTGGGCCTCTCTTATTTACATACACACGAGAATACTCGCCCGAAAAATGAAACATTTCTTCTCGACCTAAAAAAAGACAACCTTTATTGCCGGGCTTGACTGATGAGGCAGGGCTTCGCGGACCCCAAAGGGTCCATGGAACCACATCTGAGAATGACTTGTCTACAATATCATCACTCTCCGGATACGACAAGAGCCGTAAGAATTTATTTCTGGGAAATTAGGACGAAACAATCCTATTGGTGATTTTAGGAAACGAGTCTCTACAACTACTCACGAATAAGCCCAGCACTTTAGGATACAAAAAATAATTGTCATTGTGTTCTTGTTGTCCTGTGTACATATGCAGAAACTGATGAATGCTGTTGCAGGGCTGCAGCTTAAAAGGAATATAGTTATAATGTTCCATAGGCACAGCGGTTTTTTTGAGCCAGAGTTGAGAAAGAAAACACTATGTTGTACCACTCTGAGCTGCCACAGGAAAGCATGCAAAGGCACACAAGTGGAGACATTATGCAAGACATTGTAACATCTATGAAAATATGACTCATGATATTAAAGATTCGTACTTCCATGATTGCATGGCGTAGGGAGGCCACATTGACAGTTTTAAATATTCCTTTTTCCTAGAATGATAGGAAACTAGAACAACCTAAAGTGATAAGTTCGTTATCCCAAACTTGAAAAATTGGTATTAGAAATACAGTAGGTTCCTTTGGTATGGTGCCTCCGAGTCTTCTGTTGAACTGTAAATGATTGTTTTTGTACATTTTTAAACTATATTGACCTTTTCATGGCTTTCTTTGTTTTGTTGCATAGGGAGAGCATATATCTAATTGTTTGTCTTTTTGAATGTATACGTACGCTTTTTTGCACTCCTCCAATAACCTCACTGTGGTTGCAGCATTTTAAAATACATAAATAAATACATAATAAGTTGTCACGTTGTCACCGTGTGCGGCTAAGCAAAAGCATGGAGACGGGGCTAAGCGAAGCAGAATTCCGTCTCCAAACAAGCGATCAAATGAGCGTCAGCGACGGGAACGGAGAGCCCGTGATCCTCCCTTTCCTTTTTAGGCTTCTTATTTGTGTAACGGAACTTTCCGTGACCTCTATTGCGTTGCAAAGTTGTGCGTGGTTCAACATTCTTGTGTTGACCTGCAGCTCGTTGCTGGACACGTGCATCGTATGCAGAGCAGACGCCTTCTGACGCGCCTCGCCAACGTGCTCGAGACCCTGTACTGAAAGAATCAAACATATTATTTTCTTGGCGGCTCTGGGAACAGAGCGTGTGTATGAGGCAGCGTCGAAGCATAATCACGGCCGTACCACGCAAGGCAGAATGATCGGCCAAGGGCACACATGCGATTGTCAGTTACGCCAAACGATAAGTGAAGCGAACAAGAAAACGGTGCCACTTGAGCGCCCTTTCAATAGCGACTATCTCTTCCCAAATCCCTTGTCAATCTGTATCTCCAGAAGCGCAGCGACTTCACCGCTCGATAAAGCCCAGCGATCATGAGCCAGCGCGCCTTGCATCAAGTGAGCCAGATTCATCCCTGTCTGAGGTGAGCGTGTACGGTATAACCTGCATCGCGTGCCCGATCAGCACGCCTCTGTGTTCCAGTTATGAAACTCTCGGCGCTCGGACTCTCCTCGGCAAAGCCCTTCGTGGCTTTCTTGAGTGCTTTGTTCGTCTTCTGCGGTGTCCTGCTACGGGAATGTCAGGAGTTGAACAAACACGGTAAGCTTGTGTTCGCTATTAGGTACAGTATTATTGAAACTTAACGGTACAAGTCGGGTGATCAAGTATTACGCTATTTTTTGTAGCTCCAAGCGAAATAGGTCAACAAGAGTCTATGGGTGGCCTTTCGCGGGTAGAGTCGTGATCTGGCAGTGAAAATGTCCCGTGACGGTTAAACCTTCAGAAATAACATTTACCGGATCATCTCAACAAGCCTTAAGTTTCCGGAGCTCTAGTCAGTATTTCTTCTGCTTCTCTTTCTACGGTGGCCATAAACTCCCCGATGCTGATTTAGCTGAAAATTAGGCCAGTCCGGTGCGGTATTTTCTTGACAATTCAATGTTCTAGGTTGGATTTTAGAAAGTCATCAAAACATTTCTTCGTGTTTTTTTTTGTTCTTTTTTGGAATCCTCCGATTAAATTGCACTAGTTTTGAGTGTCTTATGAAGCTAACCGTTCTAGACAGCCAAGAGTGTACAGGATGAAGCTAAGGTGCTGTGGGCGGTCGGTCGGCCTCGTCGCCGTAGGATCTGTATATTTGTATAATATAGATTTGCCTAATTATATACTTATTGTTACTTGCTGCACCAGCCTTCTTTTTTACTCAGTGCATCGCGATTACGAAAAACTAGGAATGTGATCATTGGTATGCCAGTCTTCAATTTTTCCGAACCAGTTTGCTAAGTTTTCGTGTCCTCAGAATTGTCTGTTGAAAGGGCTGGTCTGCCGACGTGGCCATGGAACAATAAAAAAGATCGACGCAGGAGCCCGGCAATCGCAGGAGGAACGAGGAGGACGTATGCACAGTGGACTGTGCTACATTTCGTTCGAACTTACGTCCAGACGGAGCCGACGCTACCAAGTAACGTCATCAATTAAGCAGCGTCAAACGCGCTAGTCACCCTGCCTTTTCTTTTTGCCATAGACTCAGCGAGGATAGAACACGTACAGAAACATGATAAAACAAAATGGTGGTGCGCTTTGACACTGTCTGATTAGCTCGCATCAGCTGGTAGCGTCAGCTGCGTCTGGACTTAAGGTAAAATGTAGTAAAATCACGACATACTTAGAGATTTCCTCGGTAAGGAAATCCCCGCCACTCGTGGTTAGGGTAGCAGCTCTGCGAAGCTGCGCCCTTAGGCGCGGTGTACAAAAGAGTTGTCCACACGGGTGCGCTAAGCCGGACACGTTATGAACGGCAAAGTTGTTCTAGCGAAACGTTTTTGTTTAGACACAAGACATCGGCAAGCATTTCCTGTCGAAAGCGAGCAAACGACGACCAAATATACAATACAGTACGACACATAGTTCATTGATTCACCACAGTGATATATGTGGTGAATGTGAGGTCGGAGAAACACGTTCAGTAAAATGTGTGCACCTATTCGTACGTATTAAATGATCAATTTAAGGACAGTTGTTAGACACCCGCATAGCATCTGTATTTCTACCGAAATAATCACCCGACAAAAATTGTAAAGTATAACTTTTTTCCATAGTTTGTTCGGCTTTTCGGATTATGCCGAGTCTGGTGATGTTTAAACGAATAATAATTTGTTTTATTTTAGTTTTATACCAAATATTTCGAGAATTGTACTTGAGTATCTATATGTATCGTATACGTATAAGCAATTGTTATACGACGGTATAAATGCTGTTTATCTTAAGTATTTTCTATAATTTAAACGATGATTGTGCATGATGAGTGTAGAAAACATTTATAGTTATTGTTTTCTCTCTTTTGCAGTAAATCTATTTTTTTCTTAAATTGGAGTAAGATGTATTGCTTCAGACTAGGTTGCAGTTATACAAATGACAAAAAATAACTGATATCTATTCTTTTTCACTCTTGTTGGAAGAATACCTCTTTGCATATTAATTATTCCTACAGGTCCGCCCAGCTTAGAGCAAAGGTATTTACCTGATTATTACAGAGCATATCATCATAGAAAGTAACTCCGAGCGTTTCAGTGATTTTTTTACAAATGTAATATTGAATGTCCCCAATTTCAATGGACTGTAGAGCCTATCACCCGAACCACGGGAACGGGACTTGCTTGCTTTGTTTTTATACATTGATTTTCAAACAAATTACTTAAGCCCAAGCTTTTAATTCTAAAAGAAACGCACTGACTTCGTTTATAAGACCTTTGGATTCGTCTGAAAAGAATATACTGAAGTGATCCGCGTAGGTTCTATAAATGCAATTTGAATCAATGTTCACAGTATCAATATACATATAATATCAAAATATTGGCCCATAGGATAGTCCTTGCGGGACTCCAGATGATACGTTTGGAAGAAATGATTCCTGATCATTTATTTGCGCAAATCAGGAGTAAAGCGTTTTACTGCATTAATAATTTCATATTGTTAGATAAGTTAATTGCTTATTGAATAAGCAATTAACTTATCTAACAAAATAGAATGATTAATGCAGTAAATCACTTTACTAAAGTATAAAAACGCTCTAAGCATCAAAGATTTTTCTTCGTAATTTCTCAATATCTCTTTTTTTAACCAATAACGCTATTTCTGCTCATCTTTCTTTTCCTGACTAAATGCGCAGTTTGTAATTAGGCAATTTTTATCACAAAACCTCACTAAACCGAAGTGGACCATAGTTTCAAAATTCATTTTGCCTCTTTACTTTGGACAAAGGTAGAACTTTTGTGGTTTGCATTTTTGGGGAGAAAGTTCCAGGGGACATTGTCAGGTTGTATATGTGCAATAAACCTGGAGCTATAATGTCTATTGCATTTATTATAGGTTCATTTTCTAAGTCATTCGCCTTACGACTACGGCTCTTATTAAGGCGCATAACGGAGGAACACGCTTCGATTTCATCAGCTGGGAAGAGAAACAACGATTTTACAATTGGCCTTATATATTTTCTGACGCTTCAAGGTTGTAAATGCGGCTACCTATGTTTACAAGATAATTCTTAAATAAATTTTCCAAATTTGAACGGCCTAAGACCTTGTCATTATGTTTTAAATTTTCAATTTTATGTGTTTCATAAGATATATTGAAAACGCTATTTCTACGTTTCCATATATATCGGCCTTTTTGGGAATTTGGGATCAAATCACCTATCGTAATATAAATTTTTAGATCGTCTAACTTCGCTAGTTAATTTGTTTTTGTACTCTTTCAACTGGGCTAATACTGTTGCCTCACGAGTAGCAAAGACTTTTTACAACATCAATATTATCTACATGTTGTTAAAAAAATCCGAAGACATCCAATGCTTCCGTCCTTTTCGAGTAAATTTAAACGTAATATCAGAAAAACATTCAAAATAGACCCGGTTAAATATTTCTAGAAACGCATGGTATGCGCTCTGTACGTCCGCCGAGTGGAATATATCGACCCAACCACTTGTCATTAATATATGGCTAAAAGCATCTGATGCGGCTGGTGCAATGGTTTGAAAAGTCACAGTAGTTGGGTCACGCTTAAGTGCTTCTCGTATTATGTGAACTAGCAAAAATATTGGCCGATGGTCACTAATATCTGAACATGTAACGCCTGCCTTGTCTTTCTTTTGCCATAGTTCGGAATGAATAAATCCATTAATGTTGAAATTTATAGTGCAGCGAGCGTGCGGTGAGTAATCATGTTAACAAAGTTATTCGCTTCTTAAAGTAATAACAACTAAGCAGTGTTTGTTGTGCCATATAACAAATTTATATTTAAACATCCGCCTACAAAAAGAATATTTGCCTTCGCTTGCATATCAAAGGAATACGTAAAAAAACTTGCTACAATTCCGTTGGGCGGATGGGAAATAACAGAAAAAAATGAAAAGGTTTTGATATATACATAATATTTAATAATCATTTGCAACAGACGTATACTCTTCAGCAATTTCAAAGAAAGTCACCACTCGCGACGCCCTCTCCCCCTTCCCTCTAATCCAGAAGTATGGTTCCAATAAAATGATTATATTGAGGAAGGATAAAAAAGGCAGTATCTTCTCAATACTAGGTTTCCGTGAGTATTATCACATCGAACGAGCATTTGAATAATTGAAAGAACATAATTTTGCCCAACTTAGACCTGGCTGACCTAACATTCAATTCAAACAGTTATACAAATTGCGCGTTGTTTCATCTCCATCGTTAGAGACATCATCTGGCAGAAACAAATCGGATGCTGCAATTTTTCAGCGAAAAAATAAGGACGTCTTTTGGCGGAAAACTTGGACGTTGTGTCTAAAAAATTACTATGCAGCAGTTTTATTTCAGCAAATTTTGTCAATATCGTTGTTATTCTCTATCGACACAACATACATAGTTTCAGATTTTTCGGCGTAGATATTGCCGTTTCTTAAGCAACACATATTTCAATCCGACTTTTCGCTTTTTGCAGTGCCTTACCAAGCAGTTTCTTCGGGGTCGGGAAAAGATGCTCGTCTACAAAAATATAAATGTAAAAAAAAAATCTTAAATCTTCGTTGTTTAATCGCTTCTTTCGGACTTTCACAAGCACCTTGTCCCTTTTCTTCATACGGACTGTACGATAACATTATGCATGTTAAGTTCCCGTGTGCGCAATCTGTGGCAGATTTCGACATTTTGGGCTTTTCAATCGGTTCGTCAACGACTTCAATGATCTTGCATAGTATTATGGAATTAAGGACCTTCACAAACCAGGTCCTAAACAAATAGGACCCGACAGACAAAACAGATATGATATCGTTCAGCGCAGTCATTTAATTATCATCCCGTGCGTCAGAAGTGTGAAATAGAAGTTCAATTTTTTCGTTCGTGCACGGAAGACCTGTGGAGCTTGATGGATATCAGTTATCAGAACCACGCAGACTTTCTCGCGGACGACCTAGAGCGCATGGCTCCTGCAAAATAGTGAAACAACGTGGACGGAAAATGACATGTTTATTGCCAGGGAGTATTTGTGCAAACATCAATAATGAACAACAAGGGAACACGAATGCTGCAACCGACAAAGGCTGACGCCTCTGGCAGCGCCGCAGCAGTAGCTGTCTGGGCCGGCTTGCTTTCGTTGTTGTATTTCACTGGCTAGACGGAGGGATCTTGACGCTCCACTCACCACCCCAGAAAGCCGACACAAACGTTTTAGAAAACGTCTGGGACGCAGCGAAGAAGGCCCGCTCCCACCGGCTTCTGCAGAGGGGACCGGCGGAGGTCTTGTGGTCGGTGGTCGAGGCTCAGTGGGAGCGGCTGAGAGCTTCGGATTTGGTATCCCGCCTGATGGAATGTCTACCTCGTTGGATGGCTACCGTTGTAGACGCCGAAGGCTACTTCACAAAGTATTAATTGGCTCCTCACCAAAACCAGCTAATGAAATACAACAACGAAAGCGAGCCGGCCCAGACAGCTACTGCTGCGGCGCTGCCTGAGACGTCAGCCTTTGCCGGTTGCAGCAATCGTCCTCCTTGTTGCTCATTATTTCTGTTTGCATAAATTCTTCCTGGCTATAAACATGTAGTTTCCGGCTCACTCTGTTTTACCATTTCGCAGGAGCCATGCGCTGTAAAAGCTTCACGTGGACGTCTGCGTGGTTCTGATAACTGACGTCAGTCAAGCTTCACAGGTCTTGCATGCACAAATAAACTGATTTAACTTCTATTTTAAAAGGCTTCCCTTGTTCATATCTTTGTAGGCCTCACAACGAGAAGTTTAAAATGGGAATGCAATATGCTATTTATCAGATAGTGAAAATAGTAAAAACAAATATGTAGTTTTTACATCTTTCATGCAATATGACCGGTGAAAAATCAACTAACGGATATATGAATTGATTAGTCTATTAAAGGGTAGCGATCAATTCAGTTAATTTTAATCAAACCACAGCTTCATTCAACATTCAATGTTTTATAAAAATTTTGGTTTGTGCGAGATAACAAAAAAAAGCTCTGTGGGACCAGCGCTTGTATACGAACCACAACACTAAGAATATGGAAGCATCTGACTTAATAATAATCGCTTTGCTGAATTTCCCCGCGTCTGAAACGATACAACACAACCTTTAGTAGGAAGAAACGAGAACGAAAACAACAAGCGTTTAATGAGGAGGACTCAGCTCAGCCGGAAACCCGCCTGCGTCGTTGAGATCCATGTTTCTGAACGTGCGCCCGTAGCAGACGAAGCACCGCGATAATCTCCGTTTTCGCATGTTTCCGATTTCGGCCGCTTGGTGGCGACACGGTTCGGTCTCAAGGCGAATAGTAGTTGGAGCTATCGGAACTATCTAGTAAAACTCTCTAATTTCGACGGTCTTTCGTGTTCAGTTTATGAATTTTGCTTGGCCTGAAAACGGTTTAATTGTACTGAATAATTTCCTTTCCGTTCCACAGAGGAGTTTCTGCACTTTTGTAAATATGTCGAGAACAAGCTGTGTGTAATGATAATGGGTTAATAAACATTTGTGAGAGATCGAAAACAATTACGTTTGTCTATGTATGCGTGCAAGGCGTGCCATGTTTACGTGCGAAACTACTGCCGATACTGCCAATACAAAGCGAGCACATAGGCGACCTCTGGCCGATACAGAGCAAACGCATATGCGACACCTGTGCGTTACCCCAAAGTGTACTGTGATAATTACACTTTTACAAGAACGTGTCTCGTGGTGTTACACCCTCGTAAAAGCGTGTGCTGCAGTATCACGACGTTTAGCAAAGGTCTTTAAAATATCACACCTTTTTTAGGGTGTGAGGTTCACACCTATAAATGTGTGAAAATGGTTAGTTCATACATCCCAACCTACAAGTCGCTATCAAATGGGTACCGGGCCACCAGGGCTTGGGTGGTAATCGAAAAGATCAAACGCTCCCCCGAGCGAAGTCTAATCCGGAACATTCCACACCCTGGCGAGAACCCTATGATCCGAACACACACCAATAACAACTGCACAAGAAACGCACAGCCATAATTCCTTGACTATTAGAGCACGTAGCCGCTGTACACTCTCCCTCGCTCCGATTCAACCGAGCCGACACCCCCCTCATCAGGCGGGCGCAAACACAAACACTCATGACACCATATTACACTTACTACCTCTAAAGACGTCCCGACCGACCAGTGTGCCCACACTATACCGGCTATCAAACAGAAACTACCTGTGGGACAGTGTCAACGCTCACATATCACATAACACCCTCCTTTGCGCCCTCCTTCCCCAACAACGCCCTCGGAGCTGTACAGAGTGAACCAACCTTAACAGGGCTTTTGACACCACGCTCCGGCCCCTCCTTGTCCAACACGTTAAAGGGGCCCTGCAAGGACGTTTTTACTGGTTTTTCATTTGCATCGCCCCTGAGCGCTCTGAACGTAGCAAGTTGATGTAAGTTTTCTGTTCTCGAATTTCGCTTTATTTTAAAATTTATAGGGACATAAAATAACAAAAACAAGCAAAAAATAACCTCCTTTATTACGTCATTGGTCGCTTGAGTGGCCATGAACTAGAGGAGGTGTAGTGAGCTCAGCGAGCGCTCACGGCGGCCGCACTCCGTGCCGACGGCTGGAGAGGTCGCCACTAAAGCATGTTCTGAATAGTCTGTATGAAGCGGGCAGCCAGGGCAGCTCGCATTGAATTTTGCTGCGTGATTAAACACTAATTCGGCGTGACACTTCAGTGGCCACAAATGACAGAAAACACGGGGTAAAGATCAGTTCAGAACGGGGGCCACTTCACGCTGCCATACCTCCAAACGGCCAAACCGCAAGCCAACCCTCGCCGAAGGCCTCGGAACGCTCGGAACAGGTCGGATCCTCGAGCCCGTATGCGACCGCAGCTCCACCGCGTGCATCTGGGACCTGTTTTACGCTCGCCGCTCGTCGTGGCCTGATCCCACTACCCTTCCTAGGATACGCCGCCTTTTCCCCCGCTTAGTGGCCGGTATGTCGACTGGTCATTTGTTGTTTCCGTACTTTATAAACTGCATTTGTTTCTTTTTTGATCTAAAATACTCAGCAAAAACTACTTGATAAACTAACTTATATTTTGTATTTCGACTAAAAACAAGCTTTTAGCGGCTCTGACCAGTAGTAAGCCCAGGACCAAAGACTTCACATTTCGCGCGCTTTCGGCACCGCGGGTCGCCCCCACAAGTGGAGGAGGTTTTGGCGTCGTCCGGTTAAAATATGAAGCAACCGATATTTAGTTACACTTTCTGTGCCCTCTGGCTTATCGAACCCCAAGATATGTGGAAACGGCGAAAAAGGTAGACGCTTAAATATGATTCCAGGGTCCCTTTAAGAACCTGCTCTGCGAAGAGTGGCAGCCTACCACAACGGAGCTCGGGAAAGGGGAGTAAAAAAGGCCCTTTACAATCTCCATATTGTGGTTTGGGGCCACCCGTGGCCGGGAATGTTGTTTTTTGTGTTACTTATTACCTGATACGGGAGATTAGCATTCTTCGGGTAGGGCCGCCGAATATAAAATCAACAGTTATGGTTTGAGAGAATATCCGTGCTTGTTTTTCTTTTATTTAAATAAACGGCGGAAGTAACACCATAACTAGTCGTGCCAGATTGCGACGCTCTGCTTGACGTCACGTGGTCAACCAGACGGGTCTATCTAAAAAGCTTAGACGGCCAGTGCAGTAAACCGTGCAGCAGCATGAAGGTGCTAAGGTGGATGCTATCAACCACCTGAAGGTTTATATTTTCTATTCGAAGTATATAGGCGAAAAAGAACAGCTTTATTGTCCCCGCAGACTTATATATAAGTGGGAAAACCAGAGATAAGAAGTGCGAAAACAAAGGCCGTTATCTTCAGTGGAAAGAAAACGTCAAACAGACAAAATCACGATAGGTGCTTCAAAACCCCGGCCAGCCCGCACCGATAAGTGCTTTCACTTGGCAAATAATCTTCCCATCCTTGACCTATATCGTCTTGGACTTCGTGCACTGTGCCCCCCCCCTCTCTAAAAATATAGAAACATGAACGCAACAAAAACAAAACTTTCCTCGATCATTGTGATACACTTTGGCAGCGCAGAATGACACGTGCTTGCATTATGCCGTGTGCAATATGATTTGCAATGGTTGGCTGCAGGAAGCGTTGTGAGGTTCCGGATCCGCTGCACGCAAGGAACACACTTGTGTTCTCCCGGTTTTATCAGAATGATCAAGATATGTATCAACGTCTACACGAGTGGAGTGTGTTGCGGGCGTGTTTTGATTAGAAGTTTCCCATCGGTTCTGATTCTTTAGCGGGTGTGTGTAGGACCTTGATGTCTCAGCGAAGTGTTCTTTTATTGCAAGTTGACACAAGAGGGGCCTCTGGAGTGATCACGGGAAGAGGAGGTCAATTGCTCTTTTCACGCTATCAACTGAGTTTTGTCTCAAGTTCCGTCGTCATATGTCCGCTGCACTCTCCCTTGATACGTTTGATATGGTGAGTGCATGTGGGGAGCGGCAGTCGTCTGCGGACTCACTTGAAGTCATCCTAACACTTTGATCCGACGGAACCAATCGCGGCAGAAGCGCTTCGTCACGGCAATCATAGTTTTTGTATGTTTGCTATCACTTAATATCACGCACAATGAAGGCGCCATGATCCTGTGATTTTAACACTGAATATGTTTATGAGCTGGATTTCGTGGAAAAGTGCAACGATTATGTGTGTAGAAAAAGCATTGCACGCAGGCCAATTAGGCAACATGAAGGATGCATAGCCGGTAGCAGGCAATGCATAATCGTCCAAAGAATGCTGAATATTTGATAACGAGAAACAAATCATCCAAACCGCATAAATTCACAAAAGAGCTCAGCAGGAATCTAACCCCGGACCATGCGATCCGCAATCCGACATTTTTGCTTGGCGCCACGAGTATTTGTTTCTTCATTGCATAAAGAAAAATAACATTTGAGTAATTTTAAAAATTCTGTACAATTACCAGCACAGCTTAATATAACTCGCATTTTAAGAAGACTCTTCTAGATACACGTTCACTCCGGTTCGTCATTCATTTCACAGATACACTTTGAACTTGTTTCATAAGGCTGAAAAAGTAGTGTCCAACATTCTTTGCAATAAGATCGACCAGACTGTCAGACTCTCATGCGTGCCATCCAAGTGATGCACAATCCTAACAAAATTAGCATATTGTAAGACACTGCATTGTCATTGAAAAAACTGAGAAAACGCATTACAGGTTATGTTATAGCGATATATATTTTTAAAATACGCTCGAGCACGTCCCAACCGAAGGTAAATAGATGTTCAATGGTCTCAGATATATTACAGAGAATCCATTCTAGCGACCATGGCACTACGATCCATTTTTCTGCTAGCCAGACTTTCACCAGCAGTGTATTTGTGTGCAACTTAAAAAGATGTTTTGTTTTTGACATACAGAGGAACTGGCATCTTTTAAACTCGCCAAGGAATATCTTGGCCCACTTGAGTAAAAACGGCTCTCTACAATGACATTGAGAAAAAACATTACACAATTGGTCGTGATACATGATTTTATTTTATTGAGGCTAGAAATGTTATCTTAATTAAAATGCACAGTATATACATTAACGGCATCAACAACGTCTTTCAACAAACATAGAAGTCTTGTTGGCTCGCCTCTGTAAGATGAAACTAGACAAGATGATAGGTGTGGTGAAACCTGTGTTTGAATCAATGTACAAATGAAAAGTTATCTTAATATCGCAGGAAAAAAAAACGTAAGACTAGCTGTTTGACAAACAGGTACGAAGCCCCACACTACCGTGTCGGACGCTTTGAAAGATGTTGTTTCGTAGTAATGTAGAAAGTTGGGCGAGTTGGTAGAGATTGAACATAGTTACAGTTGGGCACAAAAAGACAGGGACAGAGAAGAGGAACACGAGGGAGAAAAAATCCAGAGAGATTTTTTGAAGCTTTTATTATTGTCTAGTGATACGTCCTCTTTCCGTCTGTTTTATTAAAGGGTCAAATGATTTTTGTTGATTTTTTTTTGTGGGTAACTTTACGTGTCCCCGTCGAGCTTGCGGGCCCTTGGGCCTGTGGTCCGTCGTGCCTGTGTGGCCAAGGGTCAAGCTGATTCCGCGTTCTGTACCTCTTTCCTTTCTTCTTTAGTCAATACATTAGTTGTGAGCGTGCGCTTGTCTGCCGTCTACGTGCTCCTCTTCTCTGCCCTTGTCCTTTATTGCGCAACTGTAACTAGGTTTTATTGCCTTATGGGTTTCGATTTTGAGCTTCAAAGAAACGTTGTTTATATACAATGAAAATTGTGCACCTTGCTCTCGTACAGTACATGACTACTAGGACATACGAGTGCTTCGCAACCAAAATATGTTACAAACTGTCGCTCTCTGAAAGATGCATCGCGTTGCTTCCAGCGGGAAGAACGCCTGTGCAGGTCGGTGGCGACACCCGACCAATACATTTTACTATTCCGAGAACTTTGTAACGGCACTCAAACGAATAGGCACAGCACTGTGCCAGCAAAAGCCCTGAAACTCTGAAGGAGTCGTGACCCTAGCTTCATGTTGAAACCAACGGAATTTTCGGTAGTTTATAGCTGCCCCAGTAGACTCGCAAAATTATTCAACTAACAGTAGTGCCTCTGCAACACTTTGCTTGTTGCTACAAAACAGTGGTGTCGCCAGAATAACCCATTATAATTGCCACTGCATTTCGAAAATAAAATAACACTCTGCTGATTGTTCCTTACACGTAAACAATGAGTTATATACGCAAATAAAACAATAAGCGGAGGCATCGGACAACGTTGACAAACTTATGATCTCATATTTATAGCATCACTCATCTCCTTGTTCACATATGTCTTGTACAACCTTTGTAGAACATTGTACACCTTGCAGATTAACGTCATCAACATCTACACGATCCAGAACACCATAGAAGAACATCATGCCTTACACAGTCAAAAGCGTTGTTCATACCTTTTTGTATCATTGCAACTTGAGAAGTGCTATCGCTACAAGCCTCTGAGGTACTACAGGTGACATATGCATGCATCAGGATTTTCCTCCCCTTTGATTGTACGTGTTTGGTGCTCGTTTAATATCGCCCATGAAACGCCCTGAAAACGGCGCGCCAGAGTCTTTTCGAAAATCTTATAATCTATACTACGCAAAATTATAGGATCGGAAGGCAATGACGCTGAACGGTTTCTTAACGTCGTTAGGTTTTGGTTTGTTAATTACTTGTAATAAAAAAATAAGACCGTTTTTATATATTTTTTTGTAAAACTGTATGCGTTTTATCTATATTATCCCGTCGTTTCAGCTCTCTGCTAATAATCAATTGCCCTTTTCAACCTCTGCAGTTTTAGCTTCCTGTTTTAATATTTCACGGTGGACACTCTGCAATCATGGGCGCCTTCCAAAAGTTGCTTATTAATCTCCTCGGGCCTACTTGGTATATTGTTTTCAAAAAGTTATCTGTAGTGTTCAAGGAAGGTCTTCTTAATTATTTTTTGTTCCGTAGTAGTCAAATGGTTGAACTCAATTTCGTAGCTTTTGTGTCAAAGTGCCTGACGCTTCTAATCAGCCAATGCTCGCTTAGCTGGCTACTCGCTCATTAAATACATCTCCGGACGCAAACGCACTGCCCCTCTACGTTAACGTTCGCAATGGTATTGATCTAATTTATTTTTATATGTTCCGTCATTTCGTAACAGGAGAAAACTGAGCAAAAGGGACAAAGGACAAGAACACAAAGGACGAAAACAGTGCTGACACACGACTTTGTTTTCTTTTAGTTCTCCGAAACGTAAAGGCAGTGAAGTGAAAAAAAAAAACTCATTCACAGTAGTACACTTCTTCTAAATGTTTGTACATGTCTGTTTCCATGTCCCGTCTTGTTTTGTTTTGTTGGTATTGAGTGTTAACGCAACACGCTCGTCAAACTCATCAGCATCCTCTGTCAGCCATTAAAAATAAAAATATCAAAACAGTGTTACAGAATAATAAACAAATTTGAAAATTGTACGACCTAAACCCCAACATTCACACGTACTACGTCCCCATTCTACGAAACTACTCAAACTCCTAATTACATATCGTAGCTGACTCTGCACTAACTAAAATATTACGACCGTGTAGACGAATAAAATATGCGTCATGAATTATCCTACACACTTTTTTGGGGTGTCTTGCCAATATTTCAGTATGTCAAAACAGAGATGTACAAACACATCTATTGAAATAAACTGCCCGGTGACCTGATGTCGTAGACCTCAAATACAAAGAGTATTCCCTAGCTAGAACATTTATGCAAGGACCTGTCTCTCTTATGTATACCTTACTGCAAGAAAATGGGATTTCATTCAGAACTCCGACTGTGTATGCGGAGTATTTGAAACGATGTTTGGTTTCACATATCACACGACTACTTCTTGCTTTCTCAATGGCAGCACACAATCGAGACAACTTGGACGAGCCGAGAAGACTACAGGAACCTTGCATTTATCCGCCACTTTCTTAATCCTATCGGAAAGGTCATGAAGATAAGGTATTACCAGAGGGTCTGAATGTAGGCTTTCGCCTAGCTTTGTTAGAAGTACCAAGCGTTCGTTTGAAGATAGTTAAAAGTGATTCTGCTACCCCTACTATTATGATAATGCGATTAATGCAAAGGTGCAAACAAGCTGGACAGAGAATTGCAGAGTGACCACCTAGCGGTGTTAGGTTTTTGTGTTTGTCCTTTGTGCCCCTTTTACCATTCTCCAGGAAATATTTTCGTCCCACCTACTATCAGCTTTTAGGGAAAGCAGTTGAAAAACATTATTGTGGTAGTAGGGGTACCAGAACCTTGTTTACCCTATTTTCAGACTAAGGCTTGGTACTTTTTGACAATGCTAGGCGGTAACCTACATCATGACCAGTGGTAATACCTTATCTTCATAACCTTTCCCATTGGATCAAGAAGGTGCCGGATAAATATAAGGTTTCTGTAGTGTTCTCGGCGCCGTCTAAGTTGTCTCAATCTGTGTTTTGCGATTGAGAATGCAAGAAGTAATTGTGTGGTGTATGAAATAAAGCATCGTTTCAAATGCGTCACATCCACATTCGGAGTTATGTATAAATTCCATTTTCTTGCGCTAAGGTATACATAGAAGTGTACACCTCTATTTAAACACATTAAAACATTGGCATGACACCCCCAAAAAAGTGAGTAGGGAAATTCATAAGGCATATATAATTCGTCTACACGATCCTAATGTTTGCGTTTGTGCTAAGTGAGTTACGGATGTGTAATGAAGAGTTTGAGTTTATTCGCAGAAGGGGAACGCATGTTTGAAAGTTGGGGTTTAGTTCCTACAACTTTTTTAATATCTTCTATATTCACTGCCACTTTGTTTATTTCTTATTTTTATTTATGCTTTTCTCCGATATGGCTGTCTGAAGAAGTTTACTACTGTGAACGAGTATTTTTTTTTTCTTTTTCCACTTCATTGACTCTATGTCTTGGAGAAGAAAAAGAAAACGGAGTCATGAGTCAGTGCTTTGTATATATCCTTTGCGTTCTTGTCCTATGTCCTGTTTCCACTGTTTTCTTTTGTTACAAACATTCACCGACTAGCCCAACTTGAAACTCTATTACAGTTTTGTATTTTGCCCTTTTCCATGCATCTCATATTCTGCTCGGCAAAGCCGTGTTCAAGTCATCGTCTTATTTGTTCTGATCCCAATATGCCACAGTACGAAATATTTGTTGATTATTCAATACCGAGTGCTCCTAATTCCTATTTTGCGAATTTCCATGTAGTAAAACACATCTCCCTCATTCCCGTCAGAGTCTCTTTAATGCGAATAGCATTCTTTGGATACTTCACGCACTTTTCGTCTATGTATCTATCTATCTATCTATCTATCTATCTGGCTATCTAACCTCTTACGCCGCGGGTCGATAAATAAATAAAAAAGACCGGCGCCGGCTGGGATTCGAACCGTTGACCCTTTGATCAGCAGGCAGACGCGCTAACCACAGAGCTATGAAGGCAGTCATTCACCGTACTCTAAACATTTGTTTATATCTTTACCATAGGACGCGCTTTGCAGCGCTGTCACAGCTACCGGTGCGCGCGCGTTCCATGCACGAGGGCTAGCTCACCCTCTCCCTCTAGCTCACCCTCTCCCGCGCTCGGGAGACCTCTAGCTCAGCCTCACGAGAGCGGAATGAGCCCTCGTGCATGGAACGCGCGCACCGGTAGCTGTGACAGCGCTGTAAGCGCGTCCTATGGTAAAGATATAAACAACCGTTTAGAGTACCGTTGGTTGAGACTATACTTCGTCTCACCTTAGTATGGACTATTGTTAGCCGCGCGTGCTAAAAGCGCGAGCTAGTCGTTTTGAATGAAGCCACGGCGGCTGCACGAGAGCTCGTGCAACATGTGCTCTAGTCAAGGCAGTCAAGGCTGGCCGCTCGCGCTAGCACAGCCTTCGCGGTATAGTCCATGCTAGGGTGAGACGAAGTATAGCTGAGACGCCAGAAAGTCTGGTCGGTACCATTTTGAGTGTTTGTGCGTATGGCGCGTGCTTTGCTCGCCTTCCTAAGTGACACAAACGCACGTGCTGGGCTGCGGAGATCGTGCGCAGGGCTGTGAAAGTGTCAACAAATTTAGAATCGCCTCAAGAGTGGGCTGGCGTATCTAGAGTGTGCCGGCCACCTGACGAACGCGCATAACTCCGCACCGTTTGATGCTATTCGCATTAACGTAGATAATCATTCCCAAAGGATGGGTTCTGCTGATTTTTTCATAAAATCCCCTAATGTTTCAACGAAACCATCGGCTTTTAGAAGTTTTGAGTTAAGCTTCCAAATCTTCCAGCTAACCTTTGCCACTCGTGGCGCTCTTTTTCCTAGCGTTGGCATAACCGGATTTTGATTTGAGAGAAAAGACGGGTATAACGCGTGACTTTAAGTGTTCAGCTAAAATAGCATATACAGAGTGTCAAAAAAAAAAAAGTTCCATGTTTTTGTTTTTACTGCAAAAATAAACTAGTCATCGCCGAACGCTCATTCTCCGCCCAAAGGTAGCGCTAGAGGTCACAAACAGATGCCAAAGTTTCAGCCCGATCCGATACCATATTTAAAAATTATAAGTGATTTTCTGAAAATTTTAATGGGAAAACGGAACCCATTTTTGCCCGTTTTCGGTTTCTGGTGCCATAGAGCCCCATGTATTCTGAAAACTCCGTCGGCCGCCATTTCCGCATTGAACTTTTCAGAAAATGACTTATAACTTTTGAATAAGGTATCGGACCGGGCTGAAACTTTGGCATCTGGTTGTGACCTCTAGCTCTACCTTTGGGCGGAGAATGAGCGTTCGGCAATGCCTAGTTTATTTTTGCGGTAAAAAAAAAAGAAACTGTAAATTGTTTTTTGTCACAACCTGTACATAAACTTTGTTCGGACGAACACGGGATGGCGCTTGGAAATGAGTAAGGCGCATTTATTTCACCGCATTATCCACAGTACATACGTGAGGCGAATAAAAAGTTTCTAACAAATTGTCTAAACCTACCGCACTCCGAACAGCGTTTCTCTAACAAGCGTTCTATCTAAGGCTCGTACAACGCAGTTAAAATTGCCTATCATGACGAGCTTTTTGTAACAATGAAGGGTAGCGACGTGAAATACAAATATCAAATCCGGTTGGTCATTACATTTGGGACATAAATGCACTAGGTACACAATCACAAATAATTATTATTCTTTTAGTATCAGTAAATGACACTTAGCTCCGAGAACGGCACAGTTTTTATTTGAGAAAAACAAATCCCCTAAAAAGACCGACGGCGTGCGTCACACAAATTTCGTACATAGACATGAACGGACAGACCGAATGTCCTGTGCCATACGGCTCGACGAGCGGATCAAACATACAGTGAGACCAGGTGCATGCGAATCGCAGAAGAGCCCCTTGGCTTATCCCCGGCATCGCATTTACTTACACCCGCCGCTCGTCTGTCAAGGTAAGACGCGAACGCCAGCTGCTATGCGCGCAGGTCAGTCTACTGAGCAATAACTTCAAGATGAAACTACACCTTTTTTTTTTTCTTTAAAACCAAAGCGGATCAACAAGAAAACACAAGAACAAATCAAAACAAACAAGAATAAAAGCATCCACCGTTGTACTGTTACAAGAAAATAAATAAATATTTTGCTGGCTGTACATCAGAAGGAGATGAGGCCGCCTAACGGGTTACCTGTTTTCCGAGAGAGGGGCTCGCTCCACTAACCTTTGACGAAGCGAGCGTCCCTTCTTGTTGGGATTGAACTGGTGACAGCTGTTAAAACCCGTTTGCTCAACTAACGTTTAACTCCTGGTTAGCTCAGTTGACATAGCATTCCAGTGGAAATGGAGAGGTCTCTGGATCTATATCAGGACCAGGCGGATTTTTTCAGTTGCGCACTAGCCACCTAGCTGTGTTTGCAGATTTGTGTTTTTCTTTGAACCCCTTGTTCCCCCTCTCGAGGAATTATTATTGTTATTCTTTATTAGCTCGCTCGCATCTTCGCATTAATTGCATTTTCATAATATTTGTCAAGCATTTGAACGCCAGTTATAAAGATTAATAGGTGCCGGAGCACCACGGGCTGTGCTGGCGCCGCTCGCTGCAGTCGCTAAAAAATGGCACGTTCAATTAATGAACGACACGCTCAGGCCTATATTTTGTCACAAAAACCCCACTGCTGTTCAAAGCAAAAGCTTGCAACAGAAGTACTCTAAACAAGCACTCACAGCGATGCGAGATCCCCAGTAAAAGCCTTTTTTAATTTATTTATTCAGAACATACTGCAGGCCAGAGTCTGGCCCAAGTAGGAGTGGAAATACAACAAGTAAAATTGAAGTAAGCACTTTTAAAACCAAAACTAAGAATACATGGATATACATATTCGAGGCATATACCAATAAATGCCCTGCAGGTGACTGACTGAAAAATACTAACATGCAAGATATTTTGTACGGAAAGAGTAAGCTTATCTAAGAAAAATAAATACCAATTGCATTACAAAATCTGCAGCCTCAGAAACGCCGGAAGCTAGAGGGTTCCGTTCTGAGATTGTGCGGGTTAAGAAGTAAAATTTGAAACGATTTGTGGGTGCAAAGATTGGTGTTAATACATATTTACCGTTGTGCTTCATAGGCTGTGGCATTATTGGGATGAGGTGACTATCCGTGTGAAGCCGTATTTGTTTCGTACCGTAATCAATAAAAGTTAGCTTGGAGAGCTTCCAACGCAGCTCAAGTGAAGCTATGCCATACATTGTCATAAGGTGCGAATGTTCGGATTGTTCATTTTAGTGAAGGAATCCCAGACAAGGCTGGCTTATTGAAGTTTCGATCGCACAAAAGTGTTATAACGTAAAAGTTTGATTCTAGATGGTGTTTTCATTAGTTTGCGCCTAAGGAAACCAAGTTTACGGAATGGAGATGAACCGATGTTATCGATATGTGTATCCCATGAAAGAGGCTTAGAAATGGTCAGTTCTAGATACCTATACTCCGAAAGTTTTCAGACGGGGCAACTACAGACACTGCCAATAATCTCAAGTGGATTTGTTTTGTGGGTAAGCCATATTTTCTGAATTTCATGTTATTTGCCATTCGGCACATCAATCTGGAATTTTTGAAAATTGTATATTGGTCGCGTGACTTAATTATATATTTAAAAGAAAAATCATCCCCTAAACACCTAATGCTTACACTTTCATCAATGGCCGACACAGTGTGGTTGATGTATATTACAAACAACAAGGGCCCAGAACTCTGCCCTAGTGTACAGCCGAAGATACACGCAACCCATCTGAAAATTTCCCATCAATATCAACGAACTGTTTACACCCTTCTATGTATGATTTATTCAATTTAACAACAGGAATCGGACGACCAACGTTTTCTATTTTAAATACTAATTTTCCATGAGGGACCCTGCCGAAGGCTTTACTGAAACCCAAGGATGTGACCAAGACAAATCCTAAAATCCAAGAACATGACCTGACTAGATTTATCGAGACTAGTGGCGAAGTCGTGGACCGTGGTTAAAAGCTGACGCTTAACTCCTGGTTAGCTTGTCACTTATCTTCTGCTATGCTCCGATGAGATCGAGATCAGAAACGACCGCAAGTTGATTCTCGGCAACCCCCATCTCATTGAACCACATCACAGTATATGCCTAACAAAGTCGGAACTCTCGACCCTCAACCAGAAACGATTTATTTAAAAATATTGGAATTCTAAAGCTTTTGATATTTGCATCTAGAATATTATCTTTCGTTCACGGAAAAGACGATAAAATTTCATTGTCGAGACACTAACGTGAGAGATCTGAGTTTCCCCCCATTCTCGCATTGAGTCGCATGCATTAGCTGGTGTCAGGCGATGGCTGTCGGTGTGCCACTCGACCCCAGCAAGAAACGCTTGGATCCAGCCTACTACAATAGAGATCAGCGTCCGTTTCGGCGTCGCCTCGTGTCAGCGTGGCGCCCGTTACGAGACGCTGCGTTAGCGCTTTCGGCGTCGCTGACGCGAGCTACGCGGCGTTGTTTCCATCCACTACTGATGATGTCTTGGGGGCGTGGTTTGTCTTCTAGGAGGTATCCCTAACCATAGGGACGTTTTTCCACGCGCTCGCCCACCTCAACGTCGGTGCGCGTCGCACGAGGTCACCCACAATGCGACGCTGCGGCCGACGCCGAGACATTGGGACGGATATCGGCACGGATCGACGCGCAGCGGCATCAGGTAACGCAGACGCGGGTAAAGCATGTAGAAAACGTCCCCCGTAATTCGACTTTAACCAAACCTGTTGTCTGAATTTTTTTTTTTTTTGGAGGGGGGGGAGGTCATTGTGAAGGCTACTATGCAGTGTAGGCGGTAACGCGTTACATGTAACGTCGCTACCGGTAACGCGTTACTTTTTTCGGTAAAGTGGTAACGTGCACGTTACCTTCCAAAACAGTAACGTGTAACGTAATTACATTACTTATTTGGAGTAACGTGTTACGTGGTTACGTTACTTGTTACTTGTTTCTCCAGGGCTTCAAAAAATTACGCTTCAATTTTTTCCCTAATTTTGTCGCGTAGTCATGTGAATTCTCTTTTTATATGTTTGCGTTTTCCTCGTGAGTATTTAGGTGAAACCGTAAAAAAGATCAAGTAATAACGTACAGTTTCTGCATTAAAATAATGTTTCTTGAAGTATGGCGCTGATGCATACGTGCACCGTGAAAAGAGTAAAACGTGTTTTTTCATAATTGAAAAAGTAACGCAAATGTAACGAGCGTTACGTTTTATCGGCGACGGGAACGATAACTCGTTCCTTTTATTTTGAGGTAACGTAGGCCGGCAACGCGTTACAGTTATTTGCAAGTAACCAGTAACGTATTTCGTTACTTGTTTTCGGCAACGCCTGCAACACTGCTACTAAATGATTACAGTGCTGAATTTTCAATTATATTCGGTAAAAAGCAGGGTGCGTAAATTATGTGTTTTTTTAGATAATCTTTATACCGCCGATTGGTCTCATTATAATAGATAAAAATAGAAAAACTTTGTTATTTAGAGCTCAAAATGAAAATCAATAACAGAAAATTAGATTTATTATGGTTTCTATGTAGCACAAAGTATAATTCGTCAAGCCGCACACGAGCTGCGGCTGTATACATTTTTTTATTCCATGTTTTGCACCTGAGCCAAAAATAACGTTTACTCAAGGACCTCCCTGTGCGCCTCCTGATTTGCCTTCGCGGAGCCTATATCTCGCTGACCAAAGTACACATTGTTACGAAGATATGTTATGTCGTTAAAGAGCAGATTACTCTCCGACCAATAGGTCCACGCTCTCGTAGAGAGTCTTGTCAATGAAGAGTGACAAAGAAGGGATGACGAATCGAACATTGCACTTTACTTTGCTCAAAAAACATAAAAAGTAAACAAGGAAATACTCCAAGAATAAAAATACAAAACGCAAAGTGACATTAAAAAAAAGTAACAAAATGTGAAAAACAGTTTTTTACGAGCTTACAAATCAGGTATGATATCCTTAGAAAGAATACGACGAGTTTATAGTCCCCATAGAAGCATAGGCGAGTGCAAAAAATGTATAATCTGGCGTGCTGGTGGCGACGTCTCCGATGTGCAGCTCGTCCGAGGTACTGAAGTCTCTGTTAGTGGCTCGGGATCCTTGTGGGTGAGGCCCGGTGGCCTCGCGTCCACTTATTGAGGTCATATACAAACACGCACAAGAGCACAAGAGCTTCACTCAATGCCTTGCATGAGGCCGTCGACAGTGCTCTCGTCTCGTGACACGAGTCCGTTGCGGGATGCGTCCGTTTGCTAAGAGTCCTTCTCCGCACTGGTTCCTTCAGTTCGAAAGTCTACTTCGTGGACTTGAACACAATTCTCCGTGCCTTCTTCGTAAACCTTGCGATTATGTTGCTCACATCAATGAACTTTCTGTATTGCGACATCAGTGCCAACCCATTTAATAGTTCCTCAACAGAGCTGTTGCGAAGATACGTTTTGAGGCGCTTCAGCGTCAAAACGCTTCTCTCAGCTGTCTCTGTAATGACAGAAAGTGTGGCAAGTATCTTAAGGAGAGTTTTGAGATTCGAAAACAGGCACGCGTTGCACTGCTGGAGGATCTCAGTCGCATAATTTGGCAGCTGCTCTGAAGGTGTTTGCGCGCTGCTTCTGCCCCCTATTTACCACTGTGCCTTGATCACTTTGAGATGTTTGGGTTCCATGTCCGCCATGCAGAATTCTATTGCTGGCTGCAGTTACTCAAAACTGCTTTGAGCGGCGTACTTCGGCATCACGAGCTGCAGACTGCACAACGTTGCCTGTGAGCATTGAAGCGCTCGCGCAATGCAGACCGCATATCATCCAAATACGGGATGAAATAAGCTCGTCTGTAATATTCTCCTGAGAGAAAAGAAAGCGTGGTTGTCTCTGTACTTCTGAGATCCGACTTTTCAAAGAATCTCTGGATGAACGCCGAATCCTTTGCCGTTGCTTTACATGATCGAAAATACCCCTTGCACTGATTCCCAGAATCTTCTATTATGTCGTCAAGTTCTTTTAGCACCAAGTCCATATGCTCAAGGGCGATGCTCACGTCCATGAAATTCCCTTGTAGGTATTGCGACAAACGAAGCGTTAGACTAAGAAAACTCTCGCTCACTGCGGGACAGACGAGAAATCTGAAGTTGCATAGGCGGCTGGGAATTGAGAACCAGTCGCATTTCTTCCGGTTTCGCTCTTCATTATCAGTTCCAGCGACTCGACGATGTCAGGCAAAACATTCACTGAAGAGGTTTACGGCTTCCTCTAGCTCAACTTACCTAGTCTCACAGTACTTGTGGAGGCGTGTAAATGAGTGCAAAGAAGTCTTTAGCTGCTGCCTGAGAACATCCACTGAGACCGATTCACCGCTGCATTCAAGGTCAACACGTCGTATAGCCTGCAGATATTTTTTTTTTTAGCGGCTATATCTACGCATCTATTAAAGCTCACCGACATGCTTTATAAATTTTTGATCCTTAAGAAATACATTATATGCTAGATGAAAGTAGTCAGATGTCGAAAAAGGATATTTTACCCGTGTTTCGCGTGTTTAAATGATGTTTTATATATATATATATATATATATATATAGGTGAAGTAAGGTGAATATAAAAACAACGGGCCGAGAAAAAGTTAATAAGTTAAAGATGTGTGTTGTCGGGAGCTACTCGAAGCTTGTTGCGACGTAGCGAACGGACCGCTCGTCATCAGGTGATGAAGAGCGGTCCCCGCTCGAAACGTCGTGCAGAAACATCGAAGCAGTATCCCGACAGTACGCATCATTGAATATCTCTCTCTCTCTCTCTCTCTCTCTATATATATATATATATATATATAAATATATAACTGGGAAGAAAAACCCTAGGTGAAAACAGCAACAACGGACGATTTATTCTTCGACGTTTCGGCCGGAGTCCGGCCTTCGTCAGGAAGAACTTTTACAGAACGCGGGTGGTACTTATACAACGCTACGGTCGAGTCCAAGTTTCAAAAACGGCGGGATGACGGTTGGAGTATCCAAAGAAGCGTAGGAAGATTTCCAGATGGGCAAACGTTTATACAATGCTACGGTCGGGTACAAATTTCGCCAGGGTGACGGTTGGAGCTTTCGTTAGAGGGAAGCGTAGGGCAGTCCGTATCCAGGTGAAGAAGCTTGACGGTCGAAGCCAAGTTACAAGAACGGTGGGATGACGGTTGTAGCTTCTTGAGAGGGGCGCAGGGTGACTTTGTGTCCGGCGGGGCACGGGTGACCTGGACGATAGCGTACACTAGGCGCTGCCGCTTCGGCTCTCCCGCCACCATGCCTGTTGTATATATATATATATATATATATATATATATATATATATATATATATATATATATATATATATATATATATATATATATATATATATATATATATATATATATATATATATATATATATATATATATATATGTGGCGGGAGGTGATATGTCGGCGCCTATTATATATATATAATATATAATAGGAGCGATATATATAATATAAATATATATATATATATATATATATATATATATATATATATATATATATTATGTTGGCATTGCAGTTGAAATATTTTTATTAATCAACAATGGACCCAAAGTGTCTGAAAACGAGTCCGTGGGCCAAACGTTATCAAATATATTATTTTTCAAAATCCTCTTTGTAAAAAAAAAATCTGAAACATCGCATTACTTTCGTGCTTCCCTGTCAATTTAGTACACACAAGCGACTTATCTTGTAAAATGTGAGCACGCACAATTTCTAACATCACTCCACGTGGTGGTCGGGTGAAGGCGCGAAATAAGGAGTGCATTACGACCTTGTGGTCTTAGAACCAAAGCCAGCTTACTGCTTTTGCATGATCCTGATGAACGCTTGACCCTTTGTTTTCGTTGAACCAGTGTGAAGCTCATCAGCTTCTGTTGCTGTATTATCCACAAACGTTTGGTACGATGGTTGATTGTTGGCTGAGGCGATTTCGGCGTTCGGGACCTATCTGGCTCGTAAATGTGCTCGTTAGAGTCTCCAGGTGTACAACGAGCGACCTGCGGAGCAGCGCAGCTTGCCACATCTTTGCGGACAGCATAAGCGAAACTTTTGAGGCAACTGTTTTGTTGCCAAACACGTGACTAATTGTGCCTGAGTTCCATCTTCAGCAGTCAAGTGACTCGGCATTTCCGCCTTCCTGGCAAGATGTATCAGCAAGGACGCGGCATCTGTCTTCACAGACGTAACTTTTTCCGTAAGAGCGTGAATCTTTTCACACAAAGCCGCGACAAACTTTTTGACACAGCCACAAGCGACACAGCTATCAACTGCCGGCGCGATTTGAATTCCACTGTCTCGTAGAAGGGGACGGGATATGGCGTTATCTTCAGCATGAACGGCGACATCTTGAGTGACCTTCGGCCTTGTAAAATTCTGACAGTTGATGATTATTCACATTTAAATGAAATTATCCAATCCGGAGTTTACGAATGATTTAAAACTTCGTCATATGTCAGGGTCCAGCCAGAAGACGTTACACCACGTTGTCTACAAAATGTTTACGAAAGTGTTAACAAATCGCCTTGAGACTGTTTTAAGTGAAATGGTCGGAGAGCAAGGTGTGATATCAAAGGAGTGTTGATCACAACTAATGTATAATGTGCTTGAGTTGTGTTTTTACGTGGTCGGCAATTGGCGATGCTTTAGATTGACCTTGAGAAAGTACTTAATATTTTTCGGTACGATATTTTTTTTTGAAATTTGTCTTGGGCGAATGTTAAAAATATGCTATTGCAAAATATCTAGATGGTTTACAGATGCTGTTTGTCAAACCTAACAATAAATATCAATGTGTCTTGGCCAACAGTCGTACATACTTTAGTATATAGCACAAAGCAAGGGTGTTCCTTGTCACCCTACTTTTTTCACATATTTGGACCAATTTCGCTGTAGCGTCATGAGTAGTCGCTATGTAATGGTCACCCCATAGAAAAACCACCTATGGGGCCAACCAGGATTTTTTAAATGCTTTGACGTAGCCTTTGAAAATGTTTTGAGGGCTTTCACATGTTCGTCGATCTTTTCTAGCGGTGTGACATCCCGTTTAAGGCTTCCTAAATGGTGTAAGAGACCCGTAATAGTTTTTTCATAGGCCTGTGGCGTCTGCCACAATTATTTTCGTGAAAACCACAGCACCCATGAAAATAGTTTTAACGGGTCTGTAGGAGAGATCACGTGATCTTTCAGCATATTTAGGTCGGGGAACCAGCGTCGCCACTTTGTATTGGCAGGCCGCAACGAGAGATGTTCCACTTTCGCTATCCTGTCTCTGCCAACGACGCCAACTCCTCACTCACGAGGGAGAGAGGGCGTGTTAGAAAAATGGGAGGGGGACCTTTTGATTTTTGTGTGTAGGTAACCCGTTTTTCGTCAGTCGAAATATAGCCTTTGTCAGAACCTGTTCGCCCTGTTTTTTTCTCCATCACCGAGCGCAAACTAAATTCGCCACAACGGCGGACGCTCAGTGTCGGCTTCTCGTCCCATCCGTTGGGCCCATTATCTAGAGCAGCTGGGTCTGCGGATTAAGGAGGTCTCTTAATGCCCTGTTTTTCCCACCTCTTCGTCCGTCCGGGTTCAGACGTATCCAACGAGCGAAAAAGACGCCCAAGACTCCACAGCGACGTCAGCATGGGACGACACCATGACTGTGCTCAGGATTTCTCAACGGCGGCGGATATTGGTTGCGCGTTCGTGGTTTTCGCTGAACGTGCTATTGGCATTGTGTGTGGTTGCGTGTCCATCGCACCTGCTCGGTTTACTTCGTTGATTTAACGTGCATCTCAGGAATATACTCAGCGGCATTTTAATAACATCGAAAGATAATTTGGAGAAAATAAAATTGGTTATATTTATATGGTCTGACTGCCCTTGTCTACAGCTGATTGTGCCCGCGTTAGAGTAAACGTTGGGTAGTATCGCCTTTTTGAGTTGCAACAGGCATGGAAAACTCAGTGTCTAAAATAAAATACTCCATAACGCTTTGAACTGCATTTCTGGTGTATTGTTCACAGTCATTTGGGCGTCTGAAGGGTTCAAACACCGAGGAAGTCCAAAGGCTGAAAGGTTTGAATGATTAAAGGAGTCAAAGCGCGGCCGTAGCAAACAAATCTTCTATTTATAAGAAATTGTGCTGTCCAATAAACGCATATGGTCAAATAAGATATTATAGGAGCATACAAGAACCATATAAGAACAATATACGAGTATATATGAAGTTACAAGAAACTTCTTTTCAATTTGTTTTAGCTAGGTGTTATCATCTCAAATTGTGTAGGCAAAAAGGGTCGAATTTTAATTTAAGTGAAAAATATATATGTTATGGCGTCTTCTTTAAAACGCAGTAGCCACAAACCGTAAGTTCGTAGGATTTTTGGTTCTCGACTTACGAATTCTAAAAGAGGCCGCGGCGGAAAGCAATGCTTTTCACATCCGTCGTGGGTTGGATGTTTTGCTCGATCTCCCGCCGTAGATTTTCAGTCCACATTATAATAACTTTTTAAGCACTCTGTGAGCACAGGTAAAAGGCTCTAATACCATAAAATAATTTTAGGCGTTTTGCTTTTTTACTGTAAAAATGTCAAAAACGCCCCCTCGGTTAATTGTTGACGAAATTTGACAATTAAATACTGGCAATCTACTTGGGTTACGTCGATACTTTTTATGTCTATGGAGAGCCCAGAACAAGCTCTTTATATATATTATAAACTCACTCAGCTCTATGAAATCCCATTCGCGGTACATTCACGTGTATGTTATGCGAAAACCAAAAAGTACCAATTTTAAAATCGATTTTCTCAAAAAAGTTATTTTTTTTTTAAAATGTAGATATGGTGGTTGTCTACTCGAAAAGAAAGTCGGGAAAGTGTGTATTTTGTTCGTCTGTTCTATATTTAAGCCTCAATATTGGAAAAGACGTCTTCCTTTTGACAGACCTAAGTCAGACATAGCGACTCGTGCGTTTCTATGAATTGTGAACAAGTTCTCTTGAAGTTTTGTCTGCGTTTTGTAGACCAATTATAAACGCATTTTGTGGTATTGAGTTGTTATTTATGTTTTGATAAGAGTGGGGAACCACGAGAAACATATCTAATCAAATCAGCAGGCCGAGTAGACCTTCAATATCGAAAGAGGCAAAGACGTTGTATTATTTCGATTTATAAAACTTTCACTGTAAACTAGCATGACCAGCTATTAGCTGTCATATTACTAAGACATCGAAAGTCACCACATCATTCAATATATTGATATACAAGTTCTTCCCGAAACCAAACGCCAGGGTTTGTTCACCGCACATCGCACAGATCACCAGAAAATGGCCTTTCACTTCCGTAATACACAAAAGTGAAGACACAAAAACGGTCCGAAACACACGGAGAGATAGTCACGGAGAGGAGTAGGGAATAAAAATAAATAAATAAGATTAATATTAAACAACTTCGATCTTAACGAAAATTACGCAAAAAAATAAAAGATTTAGGTTCGAGTGGTGCCGAGGCGATAGGTCCACGCCTGGCGGAGAGTCAGACAAAGAAGTCGACGACACGTAAAGCTAAACGAAAAAAATCAAAAATTTAATCAAGACGGAAAAACTCAGCCGCACACGGCAAGAATAAAAGCCAACACCTCCGGGCATTCCCTAGACGGGACACGACCAAATGCGTGCGAACACGCTCTCTACAGCACCGTCAGGCCGCTACACCACGACGAAATAAAGCCAACAGCTAAACAATGCTTACAAACAGTTAGCAAAAAAACATTAAAAAAAAGTTCAGCAGACCCGCATTCGAGAAACGAAGTTCAGCAAGGCGAAGAAACACACATGAAATAAAAAAAAAAAAGTCTTAACTGACCGACCCCGAGTCCAGTCCCACGACACTGAAGCCTGGCAGGATGACGGCGTCCAGATGATGGATGCTCGAATCTATTCTTCACTCTGTTCCGCACAGCCACGACGGCTGTGCGGAACAGTGGCTGTGCGGAAAAAAGTGAAGAATAGATTGAAGCAGCAATGCGCGGGAAGGTAACCGAGACGTAACATGCCTCGAGCTTCATATCGGAAGAGGAGCTTTCGAGGTAGTTACTGCCGCTACTCAAACTTTCTCTTTCCCTTTCGCTTTTTCAAAAGAACACGTCACCGGCGCTAACTTTTCTTCTCAGGAGAAGATCACTCTTCACAAACGGTTATAGTGGACAAGGACGCTGACTTCGACCCAACTAGTCTCCGGGCAGAATAATCACAAATATATTTACCAACACGCTCGTTTTTAATGTTAAGGGCTGTTCACTCTTGCGACGGAGTAAGACCGAGAGAGACCAGACCGTTTTGACCTTTGGATCTCTTAGGACCAGCTCCGCTGCAGCGAAACCGGTCCTAAGAAGTCGCAAAAGGCTGAAAAACCGTTCTGGTCTCCCTCGGTCTTACTCGGTCGCAAGAGTTTGAACGGCGCTTTAGTCTCTGGGCTTTGCTGTTTCCAAAAGAGATAACCTTTCGGTGCTATCGGATCTCCGCGGAGAGAGATAGAGCACGGCCGTTTCAAGGATAGGGCGCTCGAAGCTAGGGCAAATAAGCGGTATCGTTTCAAGTGTGCACGAATGGCTGGTTTCAAACATTTCCCCACATCCCTAACGAAACCAGCCCATCCTCGTGTGTGCGTCTGCGGGATTTTTGTACGCGCCGGCGGTTTTAGCGCGCACGCGGCGTTGTTTTGGTCGGCAGAACTGTTGTTGACCGTCAATATTGTAAGGCCGTGGTGTCCTCATCCTCCCAGGCAACAGTTCCTTTGCTTTCGACTGACTGACTCCTCCAGGGTGGCCGTCACTGTTCGCCGCGTCAACGACACATTCGTACCATTTCATTCCTCGTGACACAGGGTGCGCTGCTCGATTTACTGTCACGGGCCGTCCTATCTAACACAACGAGCGCGAAAGGTCGTGGTCATCTGCTGGTTCCGAAAGGGCGGGACGTTCATATAGGCCAATGAAGGCCCCGAATCAATACGACGTCTGCCGATTTCTACACATTAAAAATTTACGAGGCCTGCTGGTCTGTTAAGAAGTGTTGCTTTTTCTTTTGAACTCCTCCAGTGTAGCTTGCCGCCCATAATAGAATTTAAATGGTCAATCAATGTAACAGGGTGGAACTACTGTATTTAATTTTTATGTGGGAACGTTAAAAAAAGGCAAAAAATATCTTCAAATTTGTGAAGACGCGCAATTCGCAAGTCCGTTTCGAGCCGTAAAAACACGTTTTTTTACGATATTGATTCTTAAATATAGAACATACAAACAAAATACACCCTTTCTCGACTCGCTTTTCGAGTAGACAACTATCATATCTACATTTTAACAACAAATAATAAAAATAAAAAATGCGTTTTTTGAGAAAATCAATTTCAAAATTGGTACTTTTTGGTTTTCGCATAACATTAACGTAAACGTACCGCAAATGGAATTTTATACAGCTGAGTGACTTTATAATATATATAAAAGAGCGTGTTTTGGGCTCTCCATAGACATAAAACGTATCGACGTAACCCAAGTAGATCGCCAGTATTTAATTGTCAAATTTCGTCAAGAATTATCCGAGGGAGCGTTTTTGACATTTTTACAGAAAAAAAAGCAAAACACCTAAAATTATTTTTATGGTATTAGAGCCTTTTACCTGTGCTCACATAGTGCTTGAAAAAAGTTAATATAATGTGGACTGAAAATCCACGGCGGGAGATCGAGCAAAACATCCAACCCACGACGGATGTGAAAAACACTGCTTTCCGCCGCGGCCTCTTTTTCAAATTCGTAAGTCGAGAACAAACAATCCGACGAGACTTGCGGTTTGTGGCTACTGTGTTTTGAGAGACGACGCCATAACATATATTTTCTTCAGCGAAATTAAAAATTCGATCCTTTTTGCCTGCATCGATTCGAGATGAAATCACCCAACTTCTTATATAATCGTATACTGTTCTTATGCCCTTATATGGTTCTTGTGTGCTCTCATAAGATCCTTTTTGATCGTAAGTATTTTGGACAACCCCATTTCTTATACATATGCGATTTTTTGATAGAATGAGAAGGTTCCATAACACATCACGGCTGAATTGTTATTTTTAAGAGGGCATAGCCCCGCGAAACACAGAATTGAAGAGACCGGCATGTACAAATGATGTTGCAGTGTTTTGTACTGATACAAAAAGCGTGTCAGATGTAGCAGAACTATTAAAACAATAATGCGTCGTCATGGCAGCTACTGTGAATTAGGATAAGAAGCGTGGATTCTGGGGCAGAGCGTGGGATACCACAGCCTTAGAGTACAAGGGTTTCGAGGGATCTCGTACTCCCGCCGAGTGCTTAAGAGTACCATTCTAGCATTTCATAAGTATCCTGATATACTGAGCGTGTGCCAAAACCGACCTGAAACCCTAGGATAGGCAATAAAATCACCGTGACTTCTCAATTCTTAACAAAGGTACCGTGCGCAATGTTTTTCTTATTGCCAATTTGTAGTATGAGCGTAGTTTTTGTACTGTGGACGAAACAAATGTTCTGATATTTAAAAGAGTGTTTGCAATGTTCACTTGCAAATCAACATGGGAAGTGTTAAGGAGTGAGAACATTCATCGTCACGTCCGAAATAGAGGACATGAACTCCGTTGCGTATTTGTGGAGCAGCTAGTGGCACGATATTTTGGCAAGTGATCAAAAGGAGACATTTATTCGAGCACTTATTCAAGCCTAAGCGCTACGTCATCTTCCCTTCTAGAGTCGTCAAGCGATAACCCTGCCTAACAAACTGCTTAAGTACCTAAAAAGTGTGGAACTCTTTGTGTATCCTTTGCGCAAGATTTTCACAGGACTGCATGCGTATTGGCAGCGAGAAAATGTTGACAGGTGACATGATTAAGAATTTCTTTTTTCGATTATCTGTATCGCACTTTGTGTTTAAGGTGCCAAGGCCGAGATGTTGCGACTAAAGACAAATGTGCGTGCCTCTTCCGGCGAAGCCCTTTTTCTAAATGCATACCTTCGTCCTCCTCGTAAAGGCGTAATTATGGAACAAAGGCACCTGTCTGCCATGGTCCGTGGAATTCTTTCCTTGGTAAGCAACCAGAGATGATAGACCATGTTTTCACATTGTTTTGCTGGGACGGCCAAATGTTCTAGGCCATAGCTTCAACAAACATCGTAGAATGATTTCTACATAACTACCCATTCGATCTGCTACGTTGCTGCTCAAAAGCAAAACCCGTGTGTCCCATAACACCCGTTATCATCCTTAAATTTTACAGCTCATTGAAGTCAGACATGGCAGTTATTCATCCAGAGCCTAACACAAAAGAGGTCAAGGACACTTGTGCAGCTTGTCGCTCTACGCGAGCGTGCTTATATAGCTTTGGCTTTGAAACTTGAATGGGACGGTCTGTACAGAACAGTATAAAACATTCGGCGATTTTAAAAACACATCTCCGCAATGAGTTCAAGAGACACAAGTACGCCGCAAATTCAAGTGACGCGTGTCTTGTTTAAGAATCATGCAGTAAAAAATACATATTTCCGCACACAGGAGGGAGTTGGTAACCCACGCTGCTGGCATATGAATTAACGGAGTTTCATACCCTTCAGGGAATGCCACCTAGAATAATCAAAGCCTGTGCAATGGATTTTGGCATCATCGCAGGAGACTGATCGCATCACGTTCGGCTGAGCCTCGCGCCTACGGAATCAACGCGCCGAAGGACTCTCGGCATCGGGCTCCGTTGCCGAGTTGACACCATCAGACTGTCTCATATGGACGAGTTGTTTCTTAGCACTTCTATATTCTGGCTGGTGTTGGGACGGCCGGGTTATTGCTTTTATAAATCTTTACCTTTGTGGAATGTTCCGACCTATTCGATGCTGCAATCGTGTCTTCTGGTTGTGAACATACCTAAGCGTATTGCGCGTAAAAAAGCGGTGGTAATGCGACGGAAGGGTCAGTCGCCTTTCCGAAATGTGTGATAATTTTTCTCTAAGCTTATTGCTACAGGCTCACCCCATAAAACGTTTATTTCGGTTGTATATTCAGCATCTTTTTTGTGTGTGACATCACATTTATTATCGTCTTCTGCTCGTCTCTAGGACCATCGTTTCTGTTGAAGAAAGCCGTGTCCCGAGGCCTGTCAGCCTGGCGCTCGAAATTCCAGAAGCGCCGCTTGGATGTCTACGACCTCGAGGCTCGGGGAGATCCCGTCAAGCTGGGTTTCTTCTATCCGGAGCTCGAGTGGGAACTTGAAGCACCGCAGCCGGAGCACAAAATACAAAATGTGAGGAAAATATTTATTTATCCACTTATTTAACAATATCGGTAGCTGCCTCATAGTCGGACAGGGCAAGGGGAACACTACATCACAGACTGTACGAGTAAACAGGCAACCCCCCCCCCCAAAAAAAAAACAAAAACAACCCACTGTGTAATTGACATTCTGTCGACCAAATGCCCCAAGATAAATATTACGGAAACGATGCGCATGTCGCTTCTCGCGTATTTCTTCCTCCGCTTCAGAAATCGCATCATATTTGAAGCGTTACGAATTCGTCGCACTTGTCCATAGGGGTTAAATGACGGGGAGCAATGGCAGCGGTTGCAGTGTGTTGCCAGATGTCCAGATGGGGTTGCTCGTGTGGCCGCGTCATGTTCACGTGCGCGATCGTTGCAGCATCGGCCAATCTGACCGATGTATACTGACCCGCATGACATTGGGATTCGGTAAACAACTTTCGTTGTGCATTCTGTGTGTTTCTTGCGGTGTTTAGTTTTGCATTTGTCTGCAGCATCTGCGGAAAAATTTATTTTGCGGCTGTAAACGAAATTCATTTTGCGGCAGTAGTCCGCCCCGGTAACCACAAATGCCGGCGCGTCATCGCCGTCGATGACTTTGCTGAGGTTGTTGGACACTGTTCCGGGAGCGTCGCTCCGAGGCGTTTTGTGGCTAGAAGGGAATCTGTCCTGCATTCTTGGAGAATCTTGTCTTCGTCGGCAAACGACAGCAACACCTCCCGGAGTTGCCGCAATTAGTTTTCCCGCGAGGCATGTGGGACAAACTCCGTCGGCGGTACTAATGGAGAGTTTACCCCGTAGGTCGTGGGGATTGGGAACTGGGCTCTTGGGGTTCAGCCGGCAGTGGAGGTGGCGATCTACTGAGGTATTCCTCGATGTCCCTTGGCCGCTCTCCAAGCCGTGGTCAATGGTCGTTAGGTGCAAACTTCCACAGACCCATCTGGCATTATGTGCACCGTCGGTAAATGAGGTCGACTTCCTCACAGTGGTAGCAAACAGGTCTTGCGTCAGCTATGCGGCACACATCTGTCTTCCTTAGCATTGGTTGCATAGGGCGGACGTACTGGGCCCGTTTTTCGTTGCGTCGGGAGTGTGGGCGTGCTGGACTTTTACGTCGATGTGGAGCTTGGTATTGAAGGGCAGCTGGTGGCAGTCGTCGGGCATTGGCGGAGTAGCTTGGGGTGGGCTCGTCCGGGGCTGTCACGTTGAATGCTGCTCCTGGTTGGGAGGCTCGCTGAACTTCTTCTCCGACATCCAAGGTGATGGAAATCGAGGCGGGGCGATCATAACCGGGTAGGAATGTTCCGGAGCTCTTTTCAGACGACGTCGCGGACAATTTTTCGAAGGTTGTTAGCGCCGATGCAGCTCTGGTCAAATCGGAGTGTTACCAGAGTAGAAGCAACAGGCGTGCTGACGAGAAGGTTGTAGAGGCTGACTCGGATCGACAGTGCACGCTCGATGTTCATTGCTTCGGCAACGAATTCGTCGACAGTAGTAGGTGGGTTGCGAACAAGGGCACCAAAAATGTCGCTTTTCACGCCTCTCACCAGGATGCGCAGCTTTTCATCCTCGGTGGCCTGAGGGTCGCTGCGGCTGCTCAGACGGAGGACGTCTTAAACGAAGCTGGTGACCGTGTTGTTGGGGCCTTGAGCCCTTACTTGCAGACGGCCTCCCAACCTCACACGTTGGTGTTGGCTGGCATACGTCTTCTTTAGTTCTTGCTTACGCACCTCCCACAATGATGAAGATGCTTTGTGGTTCTCCAGCAAGTGCTTCGTATTTCCTTCCAGCTAGGAGTAGATGTTATGCAAGTACTGATCAGCTGACCACCCGTTATGGCGGTCCACACTTTCGTAGTGTTGCAGCCAATCATCAATCTCCTCGGGGACCTCACCATGGAAAGGCGACGGAGTCTGATATGAGACGGGTAGTTACAGGACGGTGACGGCGTCCGGAGTCGGCGACGACTGGTTGTCCATTGTCGGCCTGATTGACTGCTTGGTCTTGGGTGGCAAAGGTCCGAAGTCCGGGAATAGGCCTTGGGTGCGGCGGCTTCCTTGGGTCTCGGTAGTTTCTGAGGATGGTCCTCTTGTGCGGAAAATCGGGCTTGCGCTGCGAGAACTCGGGGGGTACACTTCATGGGCTTCGTTAATCCGCACCTCCGCCAAAGTATCACGAATGACAAGTGATGAGGCGGCTAAAAACTAGAGAAACTATACGTCTAATGGGGCGAACCTGTGCCCAAAACAAACTGGAATAATGTTAGTGTCGGTTGTAACGATGTCGGAAAAACAGCATGATCGAGCGCTGGGACGAGACTGTCTACGGCTCGCCACGCGGCGCCCCTTATGTACACGCATGGGCTTCTGGAACAATCGGTGTAGAAGTTTGGGCACGTAGAACGTTAGAACCTCGATCAGACGACAAGGTTTTCAAACTCACGAGAACGCTGAATTGAAAGAATAAATAAAGGAGGCGGCCGCTCCCTGGAGTCAAAAATGGGGCCGCTGCGCGAAAGCAAAGCACTGTAACTGTTCGGCAACGCACGCGCTTGCTCGGCGACGCGCTTTGCAATATTGCAACGCACGTCTCCGAACGAGCGCGTGCGTGGCCAAATGGTTGCCACACCGGGGGTTTGAGCGGAGGCTTCAGGTTCGATTCCAGGGAGCGGACTTTTTTTATTTATTCCTTCAACTTGGCGCTCTCGAAAATTTGAGAACCTTGTCGTCTGATCGAGTTACGAATGTTCAACGCACCGAACGTTCTACGCCAAATGTTCCAGAAATCCACGCGGGTACAAAAGGTGCTCCGCGTGGCGAGCCGGAGTCAGTCTCGCCACAGCATTCCATACTGCTGTTACGCCGCAATCAACGCCTGAGACGCTAAACGCCTCCAATTTTGTTTCGGGCACAAGTTCACCCCATTAAACGTTTGATTCCCTTCAGTTATTTGCCGCGTCATCAATTGTTGTTAGTGACATTTTGGTGTAGGCGCGGGGTATCGCATTCTGTGCCTGTGAAGCGAATCCCTCCAAGACACCCCGCCAAGTGCGGTACTCATCCCCTGAAGGTTATTATTCGCACAAGAGGCCGACGGCCGAGCAAGCCTCCGTACTAAAGGCCTACTCCCGGAATGGGGACCCCTGCTGCAGAAGCCAAAAAAGAAGACCACGACGATGACTTCCTCGTACGTCGTCATTTTGCCCTTCACTCCCCGCACGCCGACGACATTTCACGACAAAGCCCACGAGAATGTAGAGGACTGGGTGCAGCATTATGAACGTGTAGCCCGTTACAAGGAATGGGCGGCTGAGCAGCTCCTCCAGAAGCTCTCTTTCTCGCTTGAAGGCACCGGGAAACACTGGTTTGGGAACCACAAAGCCTCCTTTACTTCGTGGGAGCCAAGCGCTGCCGATTAGAAGCGGACGTTTATCAACGACCACCGTCGACAGTGAGAGGAGTACCTTCTTCAAACAAGGTAACAGGACCCCAACGAAAGTGTGACAAGATTTGTAGAAGTCCGGCGCCTAAGTGCCCGAGCCGATCTGGAAGCCGCCGAGGAAAATAAACTTCGCGCCTTCATGCGTGGCGTGAAAAGTGAAATTTTGAAGGCCTGGTACGCAATACCCCGACGACTGTCGATGGTTTTGTAACGGAGGCCACCAATATCGAGAGCAATGACGGCCCGAGCAAGACACTACCACCGACTCGCCGGCGGACCTACTGCTCCAACCGTCGCAGCTTCCCTACTTGACCTGAATACCAGCGGTATCGACAGCCTTCGGGAGATCGTCCGGGATATCTTCCGGGAGGAGCTCTGCAAGATCCACCCTGCCGCATATTGCCCATCCTCACTCTCAGTCGCAGAGTGTCGTCCGAGAGGAGATTCATCGAGCCTTCCAGCCCGGGACTCCCGTCCCCGTAGCAGCGCAGGAGGAGCCTGCTCTAAGCTACGCCGCAATAGTTTGACAAGCACCACCAGCCCCGTGTCCGTACATGGCGTCCCCCCGACGTGAACGTACAGCGCCTCTGTAGCTCCGACGCCAGGAAGATCGGGCGCACGTTCGCCCAGAACAATCTGTGGAAAGAAAGACCGACGTGTGGTGGACGGCCGACAGGCGTCCGCCACACGGAGATGCCCATACCGCCAAATGGGCCTATGAGGGTTTTCGCCGAACGACCCTCGCCCAAGGTACGGCGAACGCCCTCGCGACATCGAGGAATACCTCCGTCGCCCTCCGTCACGAGCACTGACAGCACCACGAGGTTCTCGTTCTCCATCCCCCGACGTTCCGCATCGCCTTTCCGTCGGTCGAGCCGTGAAAGCCTGTCTCCCCTGTCCCGCCGTGAAAACTAGGTGCGGCAACGCCTGGAGGTGGTGTCGCCGAAGACGGTAATTGCAAAGAGCCTCCAAGAACGCCAGAGGAACTCCCAATACAACGGCGACACGTGTCGTGACGACGTTTCTGCAACAGTGCCCAACAACCTCAACGTTGTCATCGACGGCCACGACGCGTCGGCACTCGTGGACACCCGAGCGGACTATTCCGTTTTGATTGGGAAACTTTCTAGACACTCCGGAACGTCGCTACCACGTAGAATGCACACATATACGCACTGTCGGAGGGCACCTTATGACACCCGTTGGACAGTGCACAGAACGGGTCAAGATTCTACGGCGAGACGTGTCCTGTGGAATTCGTTGTTCTACAAGACTGTGCTAGAGACGTAATTCTCGGTATAAACTTTCTTCTGCGAATGCGGTGCCATCATCAACAATGGAGTGAACAAATTGACGCTGCGGACACTTGTTCCCCCTCCAGAGAAGCCCCAAACAACGTCAGTCGCCGTCCGAGCAACTACCGACATCATGAACCTGCCGCCGCGATCACGTGTTGTTGTACCCGTCAGGACCAATGCAGCTACCTTTGGCGAAGTTGTTATGGAAGGCAATGTTCAATTGGTCCTCGGAAGAAGAATAAGCGTCGCAAGAGGAGTAACTGAACTTCAGGATGGGCGCATTGTGGTCCTTGTGACGAACTTCTGAAGAAGCACAACACCTCATGAAAAGGGGGCCAAGTGGAGGAACTTCTGAACTCCGCCAAAATCGCCGCGATTACTGAAGAGCCTTCGTCACCTCAGCAAGACATTACGTCGCCAGCGCAGCTCGACATTGACCCCAAGCCTCCGGGCCCAAAACGACGGCAGATGATTAACCTCCTCGCCGAATACAGCGACTAATTTGCGACGCCGTGGAAGGTGCGCCAAACCGCCGTTGCGAAGCGTCGCATAGCTACCGAGGATGACGCGCTCCCTGTGCATCGATCGCCGTACAGAGTCTCCGTAAGAGAAAGACAAATAACCCAGGAGAAAGTTCAAGAGATGCTGAACGACGACATAATCCAGCCTTCAAGTAGTCCGTGGTCCCCTCCAGTCGTACTATTTAAGAAGGACGGTACGCTAGGTTCTGCGTGGACTACCGGCAGCTGAACGCGGTGACGAAGAAAAACGTCTACCCACTCCCCGCATAGACGTCACACTAGACCGGCTGCGCTACTCTCGATATTTTTCATCGATGAACCTGAAGAGCGGCTACTGGCAGATCGAAGTCGACGAACGGAACCGAGAGAAGACAGCCATTCGTCACGTCGGATGGACTCTACGAGTTCAAGGTGAAACCCTTCGGACTAAGCACGGCGCAAGCAACTTTCAGCGTTTCATGGATACCGTACTGGCTGTACTCAAGTGGCAAAGTTGTCTTGTCGACCTTGACGACGTCGTAGAAAATTTGCAGTACGCGACATCGCGGCAAAAGCTCAAGAAGCTGACAAAACCCGAAGCCAAGAGGACTGAGTTGATATACTACTGAAAGCGGGCTCCATTTGTGCGAGCAAGGTGAAGTTATGCAGGGTTTCGAACTACTTTCATCAGAACAATCTCAATCTGTTTATATCTAACAAAGAGGGGTGTTTCGTTGTCGCTCCTCGGGATATTTTCTTTCAAAAGGCTGCTATGGTCATTGGGAAAAACTGTCAATCATTTACCTGACTTGAAGACCAAACCCGTCAAGGATAAGGCTCTTCAACTGCGCCACAAACTAGACCTGACCCAATTACGGAAACAGATCACCACTGCAAAAAAGGACCAGCTTGAGATCTTTTTTTACAACCAAGACACTCAAAGAAGGATGCCCTTTCCGTGTGATAGTCACGGAAGAGGAATCTTGGCAGGGGAGATGTCGAGATTCCTTCTGCGTCATTTGTCCAACCTTTAACTGAATGACAATTTCTTGGTGCACAACTCTGAGGATGTTACTCACTACCTGAAAAACAATTCATTGTAGGTACGCTTTGAATTTTTCTTGATGTAGAGGATTTATTTTATTCAAACCCGCACAAAGAGTTGTTTGGCGCAGTAAGCGAATGTGTTTACTCTTATGGAGCTGTAAGCTTCCGAAATAGCTGTGGCATACCGGTAGAGTCCTTCCTCCAGCTTTTGACTTCCTACCTTAGGTCTGCGGAAGTCAGGTTTTCGGAAGAAATCTACACACAAAAGAAGGAAATTTTATCGGTTCCTGTGTGGCTCCTGTGTTGTGCGACATTTTTCTCTCTAGATATGACACAGCCATTATAGAATAAAATTTTTATTTGTAGCACATACATTTCGAAACAAATCAATTATACAGAACTTACCACACCAGGTAGCACGCATGTTTAGATATGCAGATGACCATCTCGTGCTACTTACAGAAACACAAGTAACAAGCGACTGTGCTCTTACTAACACCATCAAGAGCATATTTCTTGATTGAGCTGAGGGCTTTAGTTTACGCACAAGTCTCCGATTAACAGTATCCACTAATTTCTAGATTTGCGGCTTACCTTTCAAACTAATCATGTGTGCTGGATATACTCGCCAAGATATAAAAAACGACAACTCTGAATTAATTCGGCATACTCTACACTCATAAAACGAAAACTTTTTCTAACTGTTTGACTGCGGCACTCAATAAATCTTGTATGAATTCAGCAGGAAAAAGCTTCAAAGCGCAAGTGCTGTGGCTACAGATTTCAGGGACCCCTCCGCCCCTCTCCATTATGTGAGAAGTTGCGGAAGGCTTGTTAAAACCAAAAAGAACACATGAGAAGAATATAGACCGAAGACGCCGATCAGTGGTAGTACCATTCATTCACGGTATATCGCACAACTTCAAAAGAATCGCTCCTAAATACAAAGTCCATATGATGCTGTCTGCTCCGGATAAGCTAAGAAGGCTCTGTCCCCAGATAAATTCCCCCAAGACCGGCACGACGTATGCGGCGTGAGGCATGTCCATCAATATGTCAACTGCTGCCTCAGTGTCGTCTACGAGATTTCGATGTCTTGTTGGAAGTGATATGTGGGCCAGTCAGGACGGTGCATTAACATTAGGCCAAGAGAACATTCTCTCTTTGATAAATTTGCACGGTCGAGACATCTAGCAGCACACGTGAGGGACTGTGGGTGACACCCGTTGTTTACTGGCACAATGATCCTGCGACGAAGTGTGGACAAAAGAACCTAGGAAATAGATGAACCCCACATCATAGCAATCCTTGGGGATGCGTGTGTTATTGCTCAGTGTTAACGAAGGAACGTCAGTACTTGCACTCTTTTTCATAAGTTTTTCTTTTCGTCAAAAATCTTCCTTCTCGAGTTTTTCACTACTGTTCTTTTGTTTCTTTATTTCTTATTGTATTTTTTCAACTTGTTTCGTTTCTTTTTTATATTATTTTTATATAAATTTTAATACTCTATTCTTTTTTTCTTTCTAGATACTCTTTCTTCTCTTTCTATGATTTTAGTCAGAATATTTTATTTGTCTGCCTCTATCCTCCCATAAAACGTCAGTTGTAATTAGCGCTTTGTCCTGTCTACTCCTTCCTGTGTTCGTCCATTGCGCAAATGTTTTGTGCTATGTTTAACGAACCAGGCCATAATTTTGTTTATAGTTTTACGCAACCTGACATCGATTGACGTTAGGCAACATGACATCAATTTTCTGTTAAATTTATCAGCGTAATTGTGACTTCACGTCACGTAACACGGAAAGGTCACGTGATACTCTGACCTCACATGGCATCATACCTTCAAGTGACCATCTAACGTAACACTATATTGAGTTCGCCGAGCAATTTAGTAACGAACTTGTTGACCTCGGCGTCAGCTTCCCATCAATGGCCTCATCAAGTTCATTGCATTTGACGGCATGTCTAAGCCACTGGATTACTTAATTTCTTCCCCGTCGCAGCACTTGGACGAGTTCCTCTGCTGGGGCTGCAACTCTTCGGGAGAGAGCCTCCTGGTCTGGGTGTCCAGGGAGCCCGGGGGAGTGGTGCGGGCCAGCCTGCGGCACAGGGACAGCCAGGGCAGGACGTGGCTGCTGCCTGGTGCAGCGTTCCCCGACCGCTCCTCGCAGGAGTCGCGACGCTTCTCTACCGGAAGGCTTCATTTGACCTGCCTGCGGCCCATGAGGAGGTGGAAGCTGACTTTCAACGGACGACTGAGGTAATCCTGCTTCCATAACGACATCTAAGATCCGTTCCATGGACACAACAGAACCGCTAAGGAACCTCCTCGTTAAAATAACGACACTTCAGAGCACCGATGGATAGGAATCACTTTACAGATCTCTTCAAGTAATTATTGTACAGGCGAGTAAAACTGAAGGAAGATTTTCTAGCATCGCTTGTATAGCAGCAGTTTACAGGGAAGGAGAAAAGGCAGCACTGAAATTTATTAATTTTATTTATTTTCTCTACGGACCCTTTGGGGCATTACATGGGGAGGATTCATATAAAGATTTTACATTCACAGTATTAAAGCGAATTCTGCACTGAAATTACAACAACATACAGTACAAATCACACACTAGACATTCTGCATGATTGTGACATTACTGATACAAATACAACAGTGACTATGCATTTTGTGAGAGAAAGGAAATTAGGAGATTTAAAAAGGTCTGACAATCCTGTGCAGTGACAATATTACACGGCAAGCAATTCCACTCGGTGAAAGCGAGGACAATGGGATAATATTTCTACAGATTTGTGCGTGGAAATATCGAATTTACTCTTTTTGGGGTGGTCTCTGCGAGGAGATATACCGTTAGCTGTATCAACCTGCGTTCGTCGGAAAGGCGAAGAAGAGTTATATATCTGATGGAATAAAGAAATACATGCGATCTGCCTTCTGCTTTCTATAGAGGCCAAATTTAGGAAGTCTTTTATGTTTGTTATACTGCTGGTATTAGAACAGTCTCATTCAATAAACCGGCTGCTTTATTTTGGAAATACTCTAATTGACTTAATTTATACTCTTCATGGAGATTCCAAATGACAGACGCATATTCTAGTTCATTTCTAACGAACACAAAACTAATATCATATACGTCCCGTATAGACTATTAGTTTCGTGTTCGTGTCAAATAAAAACAAGTTTGATTAGCATTACGTAGAACAGATTCAATGTGAAGTTTCCAAGATAAATTTGATGTAAGATGAGCACCTAAATACTTAAATGTTTGTACTTTTTCTATCTCTGCATCGCTAATTTTATAGATATGCTCATGGTTTTTGACGTTTGTACTAAAGGTCATCTGATTGGTTGTGTCAGTATTGATTGATCTTCATCTTCCAATCAATACACCATGTTTAAATTTTGTCAAGGTCAGCCTGTCGTATGGTTCTATCAGAGGGAGAAACAATGCTCCAGTAAATTATGCAATTGGCCCAAAAGCCGAGCAGTTAACTGAATGTTTTTGTGAATATCAATATTGCAGATAAGAAAAAGAAGTGGTCCAAGTACAAATCCTTGTGGAACACCAGAATTTTACGGATATTGTTGGGGAAATAATATTATCTATATCAACAAACTGAAACCTGTTTGACAAAAAATTGTAATCCATTCAATGACACCAGGCTCTATATTAACATCGGTTAGCTTTTTTTATTAATCTTCTATGCGGAACACGATCGAAAGCTATTGAAAGGTCTATGAATACAAATACAGGCCCTTCTATAATGTCAGAAGAGGGTAGCGTCTTAAACCTGATTGAAACAGGACCGGCTTTTAGTTTATTTTTTAACAGCGTCTTCACGGATGAGGTACCTTTTACTGATTATATGTTAACATCTAAAACGTCTACTGAAATGGATGCTTTTATCATTACCAGTGAGGAAGTTGCCAGTGCAATAGATGGTTTGCCAACAAATTCAAGCCCAGGTCCGGACGGTATAAGCAAACAGCTTCTTAAACTAACAAAAAATATATGAAGCGAAATTTTAGCAGCACGTTTTGTTAGTGACTTTCTACCGGGATCCTGCCCGATGATTGGAAACTGGCCCATGTCATCCCTAACTTAAAATCTGGCAATCGAAGCTCTCTCTTGAAACGCAGACACATTTCTCTCACTTGAGATTCCTGTAAATTGCTGAAACACAAAATTTACTCTCAAACTAAAAATTATCTCGTAACTAAAAACCTTCTTTTTTCAAACCAGCATGGTTTTCAAGGAGGACGTTCCTGTGAACTCCAGCATTTCGTGCTAATCACTAACATTCATAAAAGTATTCACTCCTCACCCGGAACAGAGGCCCGAACCAAATGCCGACGTTTCAGCACAAACCATTATTTTATTAAAGAGTTATAAGAGATATTCTGAAATGTCTATCGGAAAAATGGCGACAGACCGAGCTCGAATACATGAACCATTATGGCGCCGGTTGAAGAAGATGGGCGAAAATGGGCAGCATGTTCCCATTTCTAGTTTCGTAAAATCACTTATAACTTTTGCATCAGATAACGTGCTGAAACATTGGCATCTGGTTCGGTCCTATAGCCCTGCATTTGGACGGAAAATGAGTATTCGGTGAAGCTGTCTAATTTTGTAATAAAATAAAAAAGCCTGTATTTTTTTCTATTTGAAAAAAAAAAGGCGGGGACACGCAGCTTTAAAAAAAAAAAGAACAAAAAAAAACGTGTTTTTTTTTGCCCGGGAAAATAAACTATGCTTCTCAGAAACCTTAAACGCCGTAAAAACGTAATAGTGGCTGAAGAAAAAACAAAGCGGAAGTATGAGAACATGACGTTACCTGGATCAAAAGACGATTGAGAAAGACGAAATTTTTCTCTGAGCCAACGACCACCTACGCCTAACATCGCCGAAACAAAAAATAACACTCTAGGCTCCTGTAGCACCTATATTAGTAAGTAAAACATTATTGTCAGCAAGAAAGAAAACTATATTCTCTTTCTTGCTGACAAGTGTTTTTCACTGATATAAATCCCACAAGCGTTCACAATCTCAGTTCTTTTTTTGACAATACTAGGTTTAGGTGGACGTCGGCTCAAAAACAAAATTCATGTTTCTGTATTCTTTTTAAAAGTCCAGGTAACGTTACCTTTTCAAAATTTCGCGTCCAGTTTTACCAAACGCTAGCGTCACATTCTCACGGAGTTTGAGCATTCTCCGATGCATAGTTTATTTACCCGGGTCGAAAATCACGGTTTTCTTTTCTCAGAAACTTCCTTATTTTGCTCTCTAGTGGCACTGTTCTAACCTTGGGAGCTACAGGCCTTTACTTTTGTTTAATATATGGTCCAGTCACTAGACCCTGACAAAGTTGCTCCAAGTCCCCGTATTGTCGCCATTTTGGTTCATGATGTGAGCAGTTTCTCTTTGGCTTGCCCATTCTTGGTGAGCTGATTCAAAATCGGGGTGACAGGTTTTTCAAAAAGATATTTCTTGTATACCGACATTTTGTTATTCACACGCCAGATAATCAAGGACGCATCTTCGCACCTCCACCACATTGGATCGTCGTTTCTTTTGACCTTGAAAAACAATATTCTTAGAGGAAATCTTTCTAGATAAGCCTGATTGATAAATTGCGTGCATACGCAGTGCCGAAGGTGGTTATACTGGCGAGGAACGCTTTCACTACGATGACGCGCCCTAGCGATCTTGGAGTGGCTGGTCCGGATCAACCCTTTCGAAACTTCGAAAATTGGTAAAGGCCGAATTGGCGATTGCCATGGCAAAAGGGACCAATCAGTTCATTGCATTGCAAGGTTTTGGTCGTCTGTATGCTCGTATATGTTTGTGTCAGGGGAATCAGTAAGGAAATCAATGGCGCTACTCTCCCAGGATCCAACGGCGCTATGTGTTTGTGGCGCCCTCTTAGGGTTCCCATCCGTGACATCACGAGGAAGGTTTGCCTCGCCGTGGCGTCACGAGTTCTGACCCTGGCTACTTATGATCAGATGCGACAGGCAAGATGGTGTGTTTAAAAAGCATAGTAGAAGCTAGGAAACATCGCGTTTTCGAACCAGAACCGTCGAAGTTGGCATTGCGACAGTGTTCCTATGCCCGTGATTTGGCCAATCGTGAAAAGCCGAAATGTACCGAAATATATTTTAGTTCGTATTTTCGGTATCGCTTACTTTCAACGGGCCATGTATCTCGCTGCATGTTTCAAGAAATCATGACAATCTGAACAAATATTCAGGCTAAAGTTTATCGCTTTTTTTCTTGAAAGGGATGGAGGTTGCTGTAAAGTACATGTGAATGCTTTGTTATTGTGCACACCAAAGTTCGTTTTGGACGCCTTCTCTTTGGTCATACGTGATAGCCTGCTCTGTTCTCCAAATATAACAAATTTTTTCCAGGACTTCAATGTCGACTATCCTCGTAGATTTCAAAAGTTGAAGGCGCTGCCGGCAAGTGTAGACTAAAGTTCCTTTAATAAAATTCACGCTTTCAAGTACCGCCAGCTATTGTTGTGAAAACGCGCATCACACGCGCAAAAAGCAGGTGATCCGCCGCTATTCAATTTTCCAAGGGCAGCTCATTTCTTTGCTGCGCCGCCGTCTGCTTCCAAGGGCCGCTTGAGGCATGGACATCGTGCACTGGCGCACTTGACGCTACTTGTAAGATAAACGCAAACACATCAACGCCATCAACGAGCCTTAAGGTTGGTTCACACAGCCGCGATACATTAGGCTATGTTACGTAAGCTTACGTACAAGCCGCCAGGATATCTCTGCCACATATCAAGTGTGGCTACCGGTTTGAGGAGGTATACCTGGCACACGACTTTCAAGACACGAATCTTTCGGTGACTTAGACGTAACGTTAAAAAAGCGACGCTGTGGTAACCAGTCTTAACCTGAACCGAGCTCTACTCCTTATGTTATGTTACGACGAGCCTTGTGTAACTGGTTTGCCACGGTAACTCACCGCCTTAGCTCGTCGTCAACGAAACTTTCGTATTTAGAATGTCGTGTACCAGGCTATCATTCGTAGCCACGCTTAATACGAAGCACACATTTTCTGGTGACTTCGACATACGCTTTCGCAACGTAACGTAATGCAACGTAAAGAGAAAAAAACGGGTCAGTGTAAACCAACCTTTAGTCCAAGCAAAAGAAAAAGAAAAAAAAAGCGGGCTGTGGGTACGTTTATACAGCCTGAACTTAGTCTGCGTCATCGGGCAGCTTGCCATTGAGCTGTGTAGATGAGCAAATTAGTCAGTGTAGTACAACCACAAGCCTGGGGTGTTTAACGTGCACAACGCACTAGTGACACACGACTGCGCGCCTGTACGATGCTGATCCAAATCGAAACGGGCGGGGTCGGGATTGAATTAGTGCAGACAGAAAAGATGGCACCGGTCCATTCCACCTCGATACAGTAAGATCACTGTTGCAAGAGGTGTTCATAACAGACCAAAGTGTAGTGGGCTCTTGAGGTTATTTGTGAAGACACTAAACTGATTAAGAGGTTCACGTGATTTTGTCTAAAAGTTAGAAATGTAAAAACAAAAACAAAATTGGAAGGAACCAACGCTTTACCTTGGTAGGATGGCCTTTTTACATATTGAAGGCCCGCTTGGTTGTCTTACCAATCCAAAATACGGGAAGTATTAAATTTACGAAAAAGTTTTTTGCACACCAAACGCAAACTTTAAAATTTAATTTCGCTTTCACAATGAGCATCTGTTTCTTGGTTAATAAACTGCACTGTAATTGTTTAAAATATAATACATCATGCTTTTTGTTTCTCATATCTACCAGCCACCCAACCAGGTTTACAGATGAAATAATGTTTCAAAAATAATGTTTTATAAGATAAATATATTTCGAAAAAGTATTTTAGTCGCCTTTGCCAACACTTCAAGTATATTTTTATTTTATAGTACATATTAGGGTACCTCTGTTCAGCCCTGCACGAGCCTAGAGTGCTTACGCGCTACGCTTGTAGCGCATGCAAGCGTTTGTCTACGCGCGCTAACATGGCATACAAAAATTAGAATAAAAAAAATCATCAGAACCCATCCTTTGGGGATGATTATCTACGTTAATGCGAATAGCATCAAACGGTGCGGAGTTATGCGCGTTCGTCAGGTGGCCGGCACACTCTAGATACGCCAGCCCACTCTTGAGGCGATTCTAAATTTGTTGACACTTTCACAGCCCTGCGCACGATCTCCGCAGCCCAGCACGTGCGTTTGTGTCACTTAGGAAAGCGAGCAAAGCACGCGCCATACCCACAAACACTCAAAATGGTACCGACCAGACTTTCTGGCGTCTCAGCTAGTCTCAACCAACGGTACTCTAAACGGTTGTTTATATCTTTACCATAGGACGCGCTTTACAGCGCTGTCACAGCTACCGGTGCGCGCGCGTTCCATGCACGAGGGCTCATTCCGCTCTCGTGAGGCTGAGCACGGCCGCTACATCACCCTCTCCCGAGCGCGGGAGAGGGTGAGCTAGCGGCCGTGTTCAGCCTCACGAGGCGGAATGAGCCCTCGTGCAGGAACGCGCGCGCCAGTAGCTGTGACAGCGCTAAATCGCGTCTATGGTAAAGATATGAACAACCGTTTAGAGTGCGTTGAATGACTGCCTTCATAGCTCTGTGGTTAGCGCGTCTGCCTGCTGATCAAAGGGTCAACGGTTCGAATCCCAGCCGGCGCCGGTATTTTTTATTTATTTATCGACCCGCGGCGTAAGAGGTTAGATAGCCAGATAGATACATAGATAGACGAAAAGTGCGTGAAGTATCCAAAGAATGCTATTCGCATTAATATTCGCATTAAAAACTCCCGCCTTCAGAGTCTTATCAGGCCTTCCGCTAGGAGCGTGCTGAAGTCTAGCTACACGTGCAACAAGTGCTGGAGTATCCAGCCCAATACCTGTTTGGAAACAAAATATTTTTTTGCTTTCGAACAGTTCTATCTTATTTTGATTTTTGACTTTTAATTACTTATGTAGAAGAGATGAGAGCGTGCGGTGCCTGCACGTAATGCTTTTGAGAAAAAATGTTTTTTGTTCCATGTAAGTAAATTACGCATCACCGGAAGCTGAAACTCCGCTAGAATGTGACGCCAGCAGTTGTTATATAGCGCGAAAGTTTGAGAGCGTGATGTCAACTGGACCATTTTATATAAAAAGAAATAAGGAAGTTCTCTATTAACGACGCCCACCTGAGCCTAACATTGTAAAGAAGAGCTTATGTTGTGGACAACTTTAAGATTTATTTCGGTTAAAAAAACAACTTGGCAGTAATAAATGAAACATGAAACACGTCTTTTTTTTTCGTTTTTTGCCGCCAAATGTCTTTTACTTGTATAAATGTAACATGCGTCCACAACGTTAGTTCTTGTTTTGACAATATTAGACTTAGCTGGACGTCGGCTGATCCAACGCACAATGGCGGAACAACCGGCATTGCGGAACGTGGGAATCCGAAACCTAATTGGCTAATAAAATGCTGCAAGCGCAGGTTTGCACATTTGGCTTTCGCTCCCGCTGCATGTGTACTCTTGCAGCTGAAGTGCAATCGAACACAAAAATCTCAAGCTTGTACCCGTAATTGTGCAGGTATTCCGCAGCTTCCAACAGAAGCCAAACTTAATAAAAAGGTCCATTGAGCTTGCCAAAAGCACTGCTCGTAGCTTGAGCATTACATGCGACTCCCGTTTTATGTTTTGCACTCTCGTACTTTGAAGGAATATTTCCTCCGGACGTCCACTTACGCTACCAAATAAGATTACATGACCAAGTAAGGGAAAACCAAAAGATTCCTCCCAGTGGAAGAGCGAAAAGGGACAGAAATAGTTGTTTTTCATTATGTCTTAGTTCCCTAGAGCGACGAAATCAAATCGACACCGATAAGCCTCGAGCAAATGAAGCAATCAATCCCCTTTCCTGCCCGTTTCGATCTGGATGAGTATCGTACCAGTGTGCGTTCGTATATCACTGCTCCGTTGTGCACGTTAAAAACGCCAGACTTCTGGTTGTACTGCACTGGCTAAGTTGCCCATCTACAGCTGAGAGGCAAGTCAACATTACAAACACTCAAGCGCAAAGGAAGGCGCTCAAGAACGAGATGGACACAGGACAAGTCACAGCACAAGTCACCAAAGGACAAGTACCAGCACAAATCAGCAAAGGACGAGACACAAGCACCAGAAGGACACAAAAGAACAAGTCACCAGCTGAGGCAGACTAACTTCAGGCCGTATAAAAATACACACAAACACAAATGTAGCACGCACCTACAGGTATGTTTGAAAAGATTGGTTTCTCTCGGCGCTTTTCAAGTAAGCACGAGTGATTGCAAACCTATTAAAGATACATTCCCGTGCGTGCACCATTTGCTTGAGGCTTGTCGGTGTTGGTTGCTTTTGTTAGGTGCTCTCGTTTGACTTGTGTATGAGCCTAGCGGTCCCGCACCGCCCAGAGCGGCACTGCAACCGGCAGATCGCGCTGTTATACTTCGAAGCATGCTCTGCAACGCGCCCCACGAGCAGTACACCGTGGCCGTTGTAGCCAGCAGCAACGCTCTTCTAAAGTCCCATAAACACAGTTGGGTTTGAGAACGTTTGCGTGTTGTTTGACCGCGTTGAGGCTGTGAAAAACCAGGATATCCCTGTTTCGCATGTCGCGTGCCAAGCTGCTCCTTGAATGGAATTCCACTCTTCATTCAAAGCATATATGTGCCGATGACTCGCTTTCGTTTCTGAGCTCAGCGCAGTCAAATGCACTAAAACGCAACTGTGTGTTTGGGCATTTAAACACTCTATTATGCATAGCAGTTACTATTACTGTTCGTCAAAATCTGGTTTCGGCACCACTTGCAAGCATCGATCTTTTACCTGTGTCTTCAAAGGAACATGACCGTTCTCACTGATGTAACGCATAAAAGCAAAATATTCGTTTGTAGGTTTTTATGTATTTATTTTCTTTCGTAAGCCCAGACGACGCAGAGAGGCGTGCAGGCCGTATAATGAATGCCTGCGAGGCCCGCCTAGGGGGTGATAATGATAATTCAGTGCGATATAATGTGCGGCAGTGATAATGTATATTAAGGCATCAAGAAGAATGTGTTTAAGTTACGGGTTTTAGTTGAGCTAGTTGGTGCATACTGTTGGCGATCCGGTCAGCTGAACAACGGAAAAACAAGTACACGAAGGAAAGGACTGAAAAAAGCACAAAACTGTACAAACAGCGGTGTGTTTGTCCAGTCCTTTTCTTGATGGGTCTAAGCTGATGGCAGGTGTGCGCCAGCTTCGCGACAAAGTTGCAGAACCTCGGGTCGGTCACTAATGGGCACGTTAGTTTTTTTTTTTTTTTATTTGCAACGTTTACGGAGTACCGATTGACGGAGCCATGAATTTGCAATTTCGTTGTGTGTATGCTTAGACAGCGGGAATTTAGTCAGCCCCGAGAGAGTCTGGTGTCTTCGTTGGAGATGAAAGCCAGTGCAGTATATCGCTGCTAGTCTGACGTCTTTAACGTGCATCACGCAATAGTGACAGATGACCGACACGCCGGTACGATGCTCATCTAGATTGAAACGGAATTCATGTGAGTTAGGTTTACAGCGCGAGCTTTCGCTACACGTGCTACCGATCTCCGAGCCACCAGCCATCGTGGTCAAATTCTGAGCTCGAGAGGAAAACAGCAACGACAAGAAACTCTCCGGTTTGAGGCATTTAGTGGAGTCGTGGAATATTCATAACACGCCGGGGAACATTAACAGGTCCCTCGGTGCTTTACCATCTGTTTACGTCCAGGGCGTGCGTCACGTTAACTAAACATAAACTCGGTAGAAGAAGAATAAGCGGTCAAAGCTCTCGATTTCCCATTCCATTTAGTCACCCAATGAAGAAGGAGTCATGTCGACCCCGAAACGCTGAGAACAGACTGCTTGTGAGCCTTTGGCTTGAAATTTCTTAGTTTTGTAATGCAATGGATTGTATGAGTCATCTCTTATTTTTGCTTGTCTAAGCAGGACCCTTTTATTATCTCAGTTGTAAAATTCCAACGTTTGATTTTGAGCACATAAGGCACCAAAACACATGCATGCTTTTTTTCTATAAAAATATATTTACTTTTTTTAAATGGAAGAATCAATCATATTTTTTTCTTTACACATCGCTTATCACAAGAATGTCCACTAAGTTGTACGTTTATTTTCTTGCAGGGAGGAACTTTCTGACAGAACGGGTGGTACTCGCCACGTTGACCTTCGTCTGTTGTGAGTACAAGGCTGACTATTTATTGCACAATGACCTCAATCGCAGACAGCCATAATTATTAGCCAGTTAAAGAACGAACTCTGGCTAATCTCACCAAGATATAATATTGAAATCTCTAACAAAGATTGTACGCACTTTAAATTGAGAGATTCTGGTGAGAAAGAACACGACAAGCAACAAGATTACAAGTAGACTTTGGGCTTTTAAACCCAGCCCTATGACACTTTCCAACTTTAGCAACATACTCAGAGAAGGCAGTATAATCCATAATTAAATAAGTAAATAAAAGAAATATTGACTAACACTCTCAAGATATGGAAACATTACACTCGCCGATATTTCACGCACATAAGGCAATCCCAGCGCAAGGGGCTTGACCTATATATTGAATAAAATACCGCATCCTTGTTGAAATATTTCAATATCTTGACAATATATGCTTAAAGTATTGTATTGCAATGACTACTACGCTGATAACAAGCTCGACTGTATCTTACAAGAAAACATGTCAATCTTAGCTTTAGAGCGACACGAAAATGTCTATGTCAATGGCACGTAGCACAGCCTTGTTACAACAGGTGCACGTGCATTTGTTAACAGAGTCTAATCTACGCTTTTGTTTTTGCCGACAGCATCAATGCCGGCAGCGACGTTTACGACCACGACTGCGACACAAGTGCTGAAGCTCGAGCCCTTTTCCTGGCGAAGGGTTCTTGGGGAGGTCTCGCTGGAGATGTGCCCAGGTACGCCACCTAGCACTTGCTGCTTGGCCGCGTCTCCGAATTGTTTGTTTACAAAGTCCTCATTCATGTTGCCTCCATTTACTCCCGATAACGCCTTTCTTGTGTCAAGCTATTGCCTACCGCAATCCTGGCTGTAGCCCCCAATGAGAATGGCTACGCCGGAAACTTTTTTGTTTTTTGTAGGTCGTTTTTCAGCTTGGAAATTCGCAGACTCTTCAGCAGCCATGATTCGGTACCTACCGTGCCTAAATTTAAAGTTTTCAACCGCTCCCATACGGGTCACGGAGTTTATAAGGCACCTTGGCAATACGGGCTGCGAGGGGGGGGAGGGGGCGACAACGTACATCATCTCCAAGCGCCTCCATGTTGTGATCAGCCTCTCCGCCCGTAATTCCACTACGCGGCAACGCACGTAATTCCACCACGCGGCGACTCACGCTTGGGCACGAACAACCAATTTACGCAGCAGGCGGCAGGAGGTGTCCGCAACTAGACTGCCAAGCCACTTGACGGTTTGAGTTGCTTCGCGGTATCTAAGAGCGCAATGAATCGGCTCCTGTCACGCAAACTGTTTCCGATTCGGGACCACTTTCGAGAAATGCGCCTTACAGGACGCTAAAAACAACAGCCCAAGACGCGTTCCAGGCGCGGTTGTAGTGTGGTGCAGCTAGCTACCGTAGTACAAGGAAATAATGGAAGTTTATCAGCAAATTTTTCTGGCCGCTTTGCACCGCTAAGAAATAATTAGATACCAGATTATAAAATCACATAAACTTCTCTCTCCAAAAAAATAATATTGCACCAAAACAGAAAACAATTCGCCAGAGAGTAAGGTGCACACTGTTGTAAGGGCAATAACTTAGTATCGCACTTCTGCGGAAACTGCACCATGTTTGGTGTATGTGGCCATTGTAGCGACATGCCCCACGCTGGTTGCACCAGCCGAATTTTAAAGTTAGAGTTCATGCTGCTCCGTATGCTGTCTCTGAACGTCGCTAGGATCGGTGGCTTTGAAGCTTTTGTTTTTACAGAAGCCGAAACTATCACTTTGAAATGTGAATAAAACCACTTGGTAACTGTCAACTGCGTAGACTCTCGCGCCCCGAAACAAAGCATTCTAAAATGGTTTAAATTATATTCAACGGCGTTTTTAAAATGATACGTGATTACCAATTAATCGTGAGAGAAACCGCATCTTTGATCTCAACACGCTTTTCTTATCGCTGTGCAGGAACGACGCGTACGAACAGTCAGTCAACTTGTTCGGGACACTCTCTGTAACCGGTGAAGAAACCGAGGACAAGGAACTACTGCTTTGGGGTCTACGCCAGCGGATGAGAGGTAAGCTATTTGGTACCACAAGGGAGTTCGCCTGGAGGTTACATCAACTTGAGACTTTCTAGCACAGGCAAAAAACTCCACGAGACAGGGTCTGGTGTTTATTGACGTTTACATCCGTGGGAAAATACAGACACTGGCCTGGTGTGCTGGTATGTATTGTGGTGACCGGGTCTGGTGGTTATGACATGTACACCAGAGCGGAAATCCAGGCACAGATCTGACAATCCGGTGTATCCTTGCTTGAACAGGTCTGACGTGACACGGTTGCGTGTGTCTTTGTGGGATCCCTGTCCAGTGGTCCTCGTGTAATTTTGGGTTACTCATACGGACAGTCTACATTTTCGATATCCCATAAAATATTTTGAATGCAACAGCTAGCGAATTCTACAAAGATAACACTTACATTTTCAAAGGCCTAGATGTTTATTTAGCCAGTCTCCCTAGTACCCTGTGCCGCTTGCGCTGTCGATTTCTTCGCGATTTCTGAATCAGCCGAAGTCCTATCTTTGATGACTTGGCTATATACAGTTTATTTATTTATTTATTTATTTATTTACAATACTGCGGACCTTCCGTGTCCACGCAGGAGAGGCAACATGAAAACACATAATAAATACACATACACTCTGTGCGGGTAAAGCGTGCGCAGGCAATTCGAAGTGCCCGCGCATACTTTTTACATGCAGTACTTAATTTCTAAAAAAAATTAGTTAATTGGACTCCGAACAGCGAAGGATGCAACAACTGACAAGTTTTTCTTGCAGAGCGTTCCAATCAATAATTGTTCTTCAAAAACATTAATATTTGAACACATCATTCTTGTATTGATACGGTGCAATTGCTTTGGTGTTGCTCGTTCTTTGGGAACAGGCTGTCAAACGCAACAAATATTTCCCGGAATCAAGTTTTCTCACGCCGTTTACCATTTTGAATAATTATTTCAATCCAGAAATTTTTCTTCTGTTCTCCAGGCTATTCAGCTGCGGCTCAGTTCTCATTGCTGTAACAGACGACGTACGCCTATATTTTGAAAAAATAAATCGTAGGACAAGGTTCTCAATTCTTCCTATTTGTGTGACCTGTTTTTTCCTGTAGGGAAAAAACAGTATGCCAAAGCCTCCGCACAATGCCTTCAGTACCCCCAGCCTCCGCACAATGCTTGCAGAAAGTTATAAGAACAATTTGCTTTTCACAAAAAGGAAAACAAACCGGCTTTAATTTCAATTAATTTATCTTGTCTTGTCAACGTTTCAGAGAAAATATTTTACCTAACGACTTCAGAACGAAACCAACGTTTTCCCGCGTTCAAAGATATTCTTATATGGCTCCATGAGAGAATACAATTCGCTAATAACTTTCGAATGTGCTTGCCAGAGGCAAGTTACAGCAAAGTGAAGTTTTGCATTGCCAACCTCATGTAAACGTTTAAATGATTGTGGTTTTTTAAAATTGTGGCACCTGAAGAGAAACATTTAAAGTTCACGCCGCTAGAACTTGCGTTGGCTGCAGATATCAAATAATACCAATACTTCCGATCCTCTTGACACCAAGAACCTAAATATTGACTGCAAGGAACAGCTTTTCTAGGCGACAAATAAAAGGTATGTCACACCAGAAGTGTAAAGCTTAATTCAGTTACTTGGGTTGCAATCTTAGAAAAAAATATGAGAACCGGCACACTCGTGCACAGGAGGCAACAATAGGCAAACCTGATGTCTCCAGCAGCCAGACGCTGGTGTTTGAAGATCCGCAGTAGACTGGTTTGTATTATATCAAACTGTTCATAGATAAATTTGCTTCCGCCCGCACAACTACTTCACTAGAATTAGCAGTTATTGGCTGCACTGTCATTGCACTTATAAGAACAATACGAGTCTGTGTCATTAAAAGTTCCTCTCTAACACTTTGGTCCGCTAAAAATAGTTGTGGTTTAAGAAAATGATGATGATTAAGACAAAACAAAAATATGCATGAATGTGCCATGGCTTGGACATGCCAAGCAACTTGGCCTTGAGCTGAAGTTGGTGACACCTCTTGTCATAACAGTATCCTCAAATAAAATGTTAGTGAACGATACTTTTCTCTAAAACAAGTCACTTTATTTAGTCAATCTTGTCCACCTAAACATGTAACGATTTTGGCATTGCATTGAACTTTAACCCAGGAAAAAATTCGCCATTATGAATTTGCCTACGACTGGGGCACAGCTCAATTTTTATGAAGAAGAAGCTTTCAAATGGTTGTGCAACAAAGTTTTGTAGAAATGTTTCTCACTTCCACAGATCTACTGTCAATAGTGGCACCCAACTACACTCGAATGCAACGCCTCTGACCAAGAAGAGTCTTTGTCGCCGCGTAATGTCTAGAATAAATATACGCTGTTTTTTTTTCAGTCTGAAAGACTCTAGCGCGCGGACGAGCTGTTGGTAGCTAGTCATGTAGTTTAATACCCGAGACTGTGGTGCAGAAAAAGGAAAATACTTTTAGCTGCAAGAACAGACACAGACGGGTTTGAGCTTTGCCATTGCCTTGAAGTTTAACCCAGCGAAGCCAAGCTAATATTTGTGAAGATGAGTTTGAGACGTCCCCTTCTGTGACTGTTCCTTCGACTAATTTCTTTTATTCGCAACCACAGTCTTTGGTGATAAGCGACATGGTTTTCTTTCAGTCTCTCATCCGCAAAGCTTAATGACGAAGTTGAGGGGGGGGGGGGGTTACACTGCCGGCAGTGTAAACAATGCAACCCTTAGAATTTTGTCATCAAGCTTTGCGTTCCCTATAGTGACCATATATAGATGCAGCTCATACAGTGGACACAAGCACTACGTGAGCAATCGATTTCAGCTCGAGGCAATCAATGCCTCCATATGCATTCGGGTAGTGGTTCGTGCGGAATCGCTGCGATGACGAGAATAGTCGAACCTTAAACAATTTTTGAATTCAGCGCGGTGCCCTGTGCTTCGCCAACCCCGCCGACTTTTTTTGCTTCTTTTTTTATACATAAATATTTCGCATATACAAGACACCAGATCGCGTGGCAGCGTATTCTGGCTGTAAGATGAGAAGTGAACGCTGTTCTTTTTGCTTAATTGTGTTTTCTACCACTACCAGTGCATGGACGAAAAAACTAACGCGTGCTTCGTGGATTACGAATATCAGCGAACAATTTTAGGCAGTATATACTGAAAGTACAACAAATTTTGTTTTGCCCCTTTAACCAGCCGTCAAACAACAGAACACATAAAAAGACTAGAAGAAATTCTTTCCAGAAGTATACTTCCGCTGAAAATACCAAGCAACATTGAGACGCCAGTGGCACTGCCTCGACGCCAGAAAATGAACTACCAACATGAGATAGCATGCAGATGACAGTGAAATAGCAAGCTATCGAATCAACCTTATCATGTTGAGAGCTGCATGCCGTTGCTGCACATGTACTGCTTTCGGAATTTTTCATGATTATCATCATGTTTCCCTGTTAAGACCTCGTACAAAATTACTTGACTGGCACAAAGACTACAGGCCTACATTATGGATACTACGATAAGCATGAGTAGACTAGGGATTATGAGTGGACTAGTTGGTAGACCATTATTTGAGCTGAAAACACACCTTAGCACCTTACTCCTATGGTGTGTTTTTCTCTTCCTCCTTGTCCATGACATTTGCCTTTCGTTTTTAGCAATACTTTTGTTACTCATTCTTTGTTTCAGATTATATTTACTAGGGGAGCACTGTAATGACCCACCTGGCATTGCGTTCAATTTAGCGGCAGCTCACTTCTTCATGGTTCCATCCTTCTGCCACTGTAGGGTTGACGTCACTCTCACTCTTGGGCAGTTCCACAAGTTTTCATATGTTGCAATCTGCCATCCAAACAAAGTCAGACCAGCGAGCCCTACGGAAAATGTCAATATGACACTTTTACACATGAGCACCCATGTTTTAGGCCCACCTGGAACAAGCCGAAAAAGCGAGAGCAAATTTTCCGACCTCTTTGAAAAGATCCTTTCATTTTTCTTAAAACATGCCTTCAAATCACCAGTACTGTTCAACCGGCAGTGCGGCTTAATATGGGATGATAACTTTTCCATATAAGTTTGAAATTATATATACAATATTAAATTTAATGGGTTGGACATAGAGGATCGATATAAAATATCCTGTATGTTTCTCAACATTACCTGATATCACAGACAAAAAGTAGTGCAGGGTAGGACTGCACGAAATACGAATTTGTAATAAATTTATGATTGGTATTTGTTCAGTTAATTGGTAAATTATTGAGAATAATGTGAAGGTTCATACAAATTCTAAAAGTAATACCATTTTGTAGATATTACATTACACAATTGTTGAATGTAATTGCTGGGATTGCTATATGCATTGCAATGCCGGAAGCGAAAACAATATTGAAGCCTATTTATTTCGTTTTTGTGGCGTATCTGACACAAAATGAAGTGCCAGAGTTTGATCACAGATGCTGACACCAAGTTGCCAGCTACTAAATATTATTGACGTAATTGGAAAGTGTAAGATTTTGATTAGTCTGCGTAGACGCTGAGCCGCAGCATGCCGAGCCTTTCGTTGTTTTCACCCATGTCAGAAAGAGAATGTGTGGTATAGAACATGGTTATGTACGCATTTCAGCATTTGACCGCAGCGCCTTTTCGTCTATAAACGTTGAGCCAATGCATTCAATGTTTAACGCGATTATATACGCATTCGGCCGCAGCGCCCTTCTCCTGCATAGACGTTGAGCGGCTACATGCAACGTTTCATCTATGACATCCCCAGATCATGAGTTACTACCACATCTCAGAGCCCCCTACTCGTCCCGCAGAGTTTTGCCGTGCAGAGTTTTGTGTCGAAATTTGTTTGCCCACGGACACGATACTGGGAAACCTATAGACCTTAACAACTCCGCTGTAGAAAAGAAAAAGGGGAACAGGATTGAACGAGAATAGAAACATTGATCGCAATATGACAACCCATTATGCGGCCCCGATAGCGCTCTCGTGACGCGCGCTAAACTGGATTAGCGTTCTCGTGACGCACGCTCTACTCGCAAGCGCTTTCGAATCGCTGGGGTCTAGCTCCGCGCGCTCTCCCGTTGGCGGTTTCGCATGGTATGCTCTCGAGACGCTCTCTCTTGTGACAGTCATTCAATGTTGTCAGTTCCACGCTGCCTTAGACTCTGTAATGCCATAATCAGAAGATAAGATGTCAGACGAGTTCCATTTTAAAACGCTCACCTGAAAGTCATGCAATTAATTTTATTCAATAATGAGTTATCTGCAGTTTAAATATTTCGAGGACGCATATAGTACAAAACGCTGAGCTTGCAGCAATCACACTGTAAAGAAGTAAGAGCGATCTGCAAAGCATCGGGATTGTTGCTTTCAACAGTAATACCCTCATGTACAAAATGCAACGGGCGCGCTACAGATACACAATATTTAGATGACGCTGTCCAGCAAAGTCTTACAATCGGCCGTCTTCAGAGAGCTGGCAAATAGTGTATATAACCTCGTGGAGTTCTAGACAGTATAATGATGCCCTGGATTTAAAGGGTCTCTAACTGTTTAGGTAAATAGTCTTGCAACAGGTTTCTCATATCTTCCAACTTGAATTCAACACTGTTCACATCCTCATGACACCTGTACAACATATCGATGTTACTCGGGCGGGTCCATGCGCGAATATTTCCTCTCTGAAAATGAAGCATTCGTCCTGTCTAGCTGAAAGAGTGAGGGTTGTCTGTTAACATCCTCCGATTTAGATATTTTTTTAATAATTCTAAACTAGAATTTTTTAACTACTTCATCGTAATGAAATATATATTGACAGTGTCGCTTAATATGTATAGTACAGTACTTTTAGAAGTGAAAAATAACCAGCAGTTTAACGTGTGATCTCCCTCATGTGGAGGAAGCTTCAGTTTTTACCTTCAGGGCTCTAATCGTTAAGAACTTGAAAAAAAAAGCAAATCGGCAAAGCTTGCCGTTTGCGCTGTCTTCCATTTCAAAAGTTCAACAAAAATATATCTTATTTTGGTTGAAGATTAAAAGTTTGACTCTAAAACCGTTCTTGAGTTGAAACAAAACCCCACCATTGCTACTGATGTTGAAAAGCTGCAAATCAGAACAGGAAAACACTGTAGTCTTTGACCTGAATTATTTCAACTACTCCCTAAACTGGGGCATACATACGTCTCGCTGTATCCCGGTACCAAATGTAACGTCAGCCCTGCTGCTGATCAAAACGTTTGCCGTTTCTCGAACCGGAAATTTATGTTTCGCAATAGACAACCGAATCAGAACTTGGAGGCAGAATTTATACAAAATCACACTGAACACCACAAAAAAAAATGCAGCTCTTAATGTAGAGACACTTTTGGTACTAGAAACAGTGAGATTATATATTTAGGTAAAAGCGCATACCTGTAACGAGCAATCGTAATCAATAAGACCGCGACCTTTTTTGTCAAACATTTAGAGAAACCAGATGCGCGTTGACGAAAGTCCATCAAGTTTAGCAGAGCCTTTGAAAGTTGTTAATATGAAATCGTCCACGCGTTCAAGTAACCGTGAGTCAGAACAACACATGTCTCAGGATGTACGCTCAAATTTGCTCCGCAATTTCAGGACTCCGAGCTGAGTGTTCTGGAAGTACGAGTCACATTCTGGGCACCTTGTTGGTAAGTCACGCCATTTACGTTTTGTTGCGAAGCACAAATGTTGAGCCCAACGATGGCTATAGACCCTTTCAATATCGAAATATTAGGTGAGGTGAGCACATTCCCGCCCGAGGTTCCCGGCAAAGGTAGACTAATCTCAAAAGGCCTTCCACGAATGCGTCACGCCGCCATCATTGTAGTCAACAGGAAGCAGGCACAAAAGCAAGAGGCAGCACTCTCGTGGTCTTGCTAGCGCAAGCCCACGACAGAGGCGCCCAAAGACTACAGTTCCCGGGAGCCATGGCAGAAACTATGACGTAACAAATCCGGCTGGAAATATCGGTCGATTCACAGTCTACGAAATGGCTTGTGGTTTGTCTGACGTTGATGGTTGTTTCGCTAAGTCGGCGACACCTCTCCCATTTAACGTGCGACACTCAGTACACGATGCACAATCGGCATGATGCTCAATCTCCCACGTGCTCTGACTCGTGGCGCGCTGTAGTCCCTTCCTTGCGACAGCCGCCAGATTTAATTCTGACGTAGCTCGGTTGGCGGTAGAGTGCTATATTGCTTTTTCTTTCGACCTGGAAGGTATATAAGGTATGGAATTCGAACCATTTGCTCTTCTTTGTTATACATTTTACATTCCCCTTTGATTTAAACTATTTATTTAATGCTTTCTCCTTCAACCCAGTTACGTCATATGTTAACGCAAAATCCGTCCCATAAAACCTTTTTGTACTTGGGGATAATTTTCTGAGGCAATCAAGACAAAACCTAAGCTGTTCGTGCTCTCAGTACTTTAAACGTCGATCGAAGATTTGTGCGCGCACTCATACGTTCTAATTAAACGTATACGTGGTGTACTAATGATATATTTTAGCATGAAAGCCTACTGAGTTTCAGGAGTGTTGTAAGTTGGGCGAGTTAGTATGATGACATGATGAACAGAACAGCGCACAGAAAGACAAGCACATGTTCCCTTTCTCTGTCCTTGCTTTTTTTTTGTGCGCTTTTCTGTTCATCATGCTACTGAGTTTATAGAGTGCATTCACTGGACGCCATAATTGAGGGCGATGTTTAAAGTCCGTGTACAAAACGAGCTCGCATTATTATTCGACAAAGTCCGGCCATCTCGATAATGCCAAATGCACGTTGCATAAGAACTATGGAAGCTCGCCGTCAGAACGCGCGCAGAAACCACGTACAGAGCTATGGCCGTGTGGTCTTCCTATTCTTTAATCACTACTTCAGCTTGGGCGAGTTGGTGCTCATGCATGCACTTCACAGCGCACGAACAGACACAGCTCAAAAGTGTTTTCACACAAAGAAATAACACTCACACTGCGCTGACTCTCAACTCTTTCACACTATCAACTAAGACTTTATACTTCTTCTTCATCACTTGGACCCAAGATTCACACATAAAGTACTTGCCAATAAATCACTCCAAATCCTTACATTACACTACTAAATTACTAAATAAAAATAAAAATAAAAATAAAATAAATTAATTACAATAAATTATTCAATTTGGTCACTAACACCTCCCTGACCCAACCCACAAACCACCGCGGACTACATATCCCTCTTATTCCCTTTCATGGGGCCGATCCCACACTGGAAAAAACTGTCTTCGATGCTCTTGCTGACCGTGAGTGGACGGCAACGCTCTCGCAGCCATCGGCGCATTCCTCAATCGCCAAGGAGCCTCGAAGAACTCCTCGCGCGCAAAGGCATTTCTAGTAGTCTTTTAACAATGGAGACGCTGCTGAAACTTGGCCTGCACCCGCACGTGCGAAGCTGGCAAAGTAAGGTGCCCAGCCCCGTGCTCCTGCACCGACGCCGCGTGCTCCCTGACTCTGGCTCATTGATGCTGGCGTCCCGTCTGCCCAATGTAGCGGCTCCCTCATGACATTAGGAATGTTGTACACAACGCCGGTCTGGCCACACAGCAGCGCTTAGTCCTGTGCGCAGTGTTGCAGGCGGGCTGGCGGTGCTTGGCCTGATTCACCCTGCGGCACATAGAGTTCCCCTATTCGGCGCCGAACTTACTCTGGTTTTTTGTATTGTGCTTCATCTTCATCTTCTTTACTGTTACACAATAATAACTAATTCAAGCTACGGCTGATATAAAGGTGACCTAAATAGTGTAAATCTTTTTTGTAAAGATATCGAAGGTGTGCTAACACATAAGCATGGCAATGTTCGGGTTTCTATGATTTCTAGCTTAAGCTTGTTATTGCTCCTGCCCAGTACGGCGCAGTTGACCAGAAGTGGAGAACATCTTCTATCTCGGCAATGGACTCATGGCTCTTGTGGAGCAAGGCGCTGCGAATAAAACAATTATTTTAATTTTTTAGCACTCTTGGAATTGTTGTTGATCTTGGAGCATTCTTACAATGTATATCTGACATTCTTGAACTACAATATGTGCGAAGGTTTCTAAAAAAATAACGAAGTTTTGAAAAAAGCAATTAACTTACAGTGTAATGGCGTCAGCATAAACAAACATGGCGGCACCCATGGAACAGAGCAGACACTGGTTTATAATTCGTGCTCCATTCTTACATCACAAAACAACGAATATATGCTTGGTGGGCTGTGGAGAAGGTAGACTAGGCTGTTAAACTGCGAACATTTCTAAATCAGATGGACAGACACGATGCCACCCGACTCAAAGGTGAGTTGAACGGGCTCTGTATTGTCTTTCATGTCTCCAGCCCGAAGTGTGTCGTTGCTCGCCGGAGCACGTCGTGACCCGCCGGAATGCTAGATATAAAAGGCATATCTAGTAGTTTTCCTTCTCACCTCCAGCAAGCAGCGGCTCGCTGGAGGTCAGCGGACACGAAGTAAAGTCACACTTTTCATGCCTCTCGTGACTCGGTCAGTTGAGCAGAACAAGAAGTGCATTTTTGTGCGCTGTGTTAAGTACACTCAACGTACGCCATCTTGGGATATTTGAAGTTTACAAAGAGTGTGCTCTGAGCATAACCCAACCTACTAAATCCGTACCTTCAGTGTACTATCGCGCGCTCTTACAGTATGCTTCTAGTGTAGTATACGTTCGTGGACCCTGCGGCCCATAACTGCGGCAGGAGGACTGCGCGCTCGGCGTTCTGCCGTGAGTCAGAGCTCGCAAGCGACGCTCCGACTCAGGGGGCCGGGATTCAGTGGCCGGCTCCAGAAGATAACCGGCGTTATTTTCGCATCTGCCTCGCTGCTCTTTATTGCGGGTGAACAGTACGCACTGAACTCCTTATGTATTTGGCGCTCAGCAAGAGGCTTACTGCTCTCTCGCTGGTTCAATCGCAGGCTTTTAGCCCGTTCTTATTCCTATATCCTAATTTCTGATTTGCCTTCGCCATGTCCCATAGGACTATGTGGCCGCAGGACTAGGATACGGCCACCGGACGTCACTTTGTTATCTTTTATCGCAACTTTGCCGTCGTGCATAATGCTTTGGTGTATATTTATTTCGAGCTCCTTGTCGTTTTCTTTTGCCTGTTCTCTCCTGCTTTTTTGTTGCGTCGTTTGTTCTGCGCTCGCCTTCGCCATGCGCGGGAGAGCCACCATAAATGAAGTGAGACCGCAGAGGCGCCTAACCTGACGACCACGGACCTGATGGCTCGGGTCGCCAACCTCTCCCACAAGGTCGCTCAACGCCTGGTTCTGGCCGACCACAGACCTCAAGGGCAAGGGCCACGGCCCCAGGTGCCGGTTTCGTCGTACACGGGCTACGAGTACCGGAAGTCAGCGTCCGACGTTGCTGGCCGAAGCTTCGGCCCATAAGCTTGGCACAGGAGCCTCGGCACGATTACGTCCTCGCGCGTACTATTCCCGTTTGCGTTTCAGGGCAGTGCAGCGCGCTGGTGGCGCATCGTGGCTCCCGTTCCTTACCTGGGAAGACTTGCGGCGGGAGTTCTCCAAAATAGATTTCCTCCACCTGGGTACAAGTCTCGAGTGCAACGAGAACTGGAGCGCCGGACCCAGCACCCGGACAAGACTCTTGTCGAATACGTACGGGTCATGCAGGAGCTTCATTACAGGGCCTACCCAGCAACGTCGGAGTCGAATGGGATTGCTCGGGTCGGGCAGCAGAGCCATCCAAGACACTCAGGCCTCATGGTACTGCACTCACGGCATGCATGAGGCCTTCCTAACCGAGCTCCAGTATCGGCTCCAGCCGCCGCCTGAAGCAGCTCTCGAGCCGTCCTGTGCCTGGCAAACTCCCGGGCCAGGAAGAAGTCCGACTTGGCTCCGAACCCTGGATGCCGCGGTCTGTTCCCCCCGTCTTACGCCCTGCGACAACGGGAGCGCGGGCGACCTCACTTTGCTAGCAAACCCCCGGCTATCTGCCCTGCCGGCTACGATACTGACCATGGCAGGTGTTAAAGCCATTTAAGGTCATACCCCTCACCCACTGGTATCCGGGGCGCAGGTCGATGATCCGACGAGGGTCAGTACAAAAGGCCGCTGACGACAAGCGCCAGACAAGCCCGAGGCACGGCCGTGACCGTGGCAACTCTGGTGCACTGCTTTGGCTACGGTCGCCTTGGTTACTTCCGGCGCGACAGCCCCGCACCTGTGGCGCAACAGTCCTGCAGTTTTGGGAAACGAGTCCGGCTGACTGCGTCTGACCGATGAACGCCTGCCGAGCCGCGGTGACCACAGACAACCCAGCGAAACCGCCATCGGTGTGTTGAATACAGCCTGACCCTGAGCTAATTGAGCCTCGTATGACTGTTACAGCGCTTGGAATAAATGTGGCAGTTCTGATTGATACCGGTGCGAGTTTGTCGCTCACTGGGCACTACCTGATCGAACGCTGCAAAGAGTAGAAAGCTAACCTGCGCTTACAAATAGCGACAGGACCAGAAATGCTCGAAAGTCAGGCCGTAAAGATGCAGACCGTGTGTAACGATAAAATACGCCGTCAGCGTTTCGTTTGCTTACCTGGTCTCACGATACCAATTATTTGTGGGCGAGATTTCATTTTGCGGAGATAACATGGTTCGTGAAATCCCGAACAAAGGCTACCGGTTCGGTAGTGACGCGAAACTGATGCCGTTTACCGGACGAGAGGATCGTATCTTCAACGTCGGTAGCATTGGCGTAAGAACGCCTGGTTTTCCGACTCCTATGCGCGGTAAGCGATTCTCTGCAGAAGTGGCCTCCTACGAACCAGCAAAAGCGGCGTCTTGAGAGACTGCTGGAAGAGTTTTCCTCACGTTCATGGAAACCGGCTGAACCGGTGTCCTGAAGCATTCAATTGACACAGGAAAGTACTGGCATCTGCGCTGCAGCCCTCGACCAATCAGCGTAGACATAGTGAACCCTTCTGGACAAGGCACTCGAATTCATGATCGACACGGGTGCAGAACATGAGTCGCAAAGCCCCTGGGCCTTCCTGATCTTCGCATCTCACCCGAAAGGATGAAACGGCTCGGCTTTGCGTGAGACTATCGTGGCTCTGAATACGGTAACCCTTCGTAGGCGTGTACCCGTACCGTTTGATTTAGTCGATCATGTTCAGTTTGGGGAACGCAGAAGCTTTGACTGACTCTTGTTTGAGTGAAGGCTCGGTTTTCTTCAGGTAGAGGTCAAACACGCTGATATTGAGAAAGCAGAATTGAAATTTTACAGGGGCTTGCACGGCTTAGTGCGCACGCCTTTTCACTTGAGTAGCTCACCTGTCACGTTCAACGTCTTATAGACATCCTGCTTGGAGACGCACTGCTTCAAGTTATGCCATGGCATATATAGATTAAGTGTCATTTCTGGCAATTACATGGCGCCCCCCCCCCCCCCGTGTCGAACCGTTGATGATCCGCAAGGCTAGGTGGACAACTTTGTTCATCACCATCAACAATAAACACCGACGAGCACAATCGCTCTCTTTCAGTCATCGTCCACAGTCGCCAGTCTCCGGGTCGTCTCTCTATCGGCGGGTACCTCGACCCCTTGTCCGCGATCCCGGGCGATCGCGAGAGTCATTTTGAATTGAGTTCGTAAATATCTTGATAATATATAGAGATAGGCAGTGTTTGGTGTTTTGTGAAGGTTTCACTGTTTTATGATTCATCATATTAAAATTCAGTTCTAAGTCAGTGTTTGTCGTGTCTAATCATTCGTCCTGCCCTCCATGATTGTTTGTTTGCTGCTGTTTTTTGTTAGTAATGCATTCTCAACTCGCCCAAGTTGCCACTCCTATAGAGAAAAAGTAGGTATTCAGCTACACGTAAAAAGAACGCAATAAGTATATTTTAGTGTATCGCAATTTTTACCAGGGGTTGTCCTCATATGTAAAAGATAATTTTAAGGCACCGATATCCCTCATTGCAGTATTATGCCATCTGGTGGCGCATGGAGTGTGTTTCTTTTATGAGGACATTTGAGTCAGTACACCTGTTGCTACGACCAGCAAGGTCGCAAACCAGTAGTGTTTTTACACGCTGCATGCGTGACTGGTGACTGCAGAAACCACTATTTGGAATGCAAACATTAATACAAAATCGCACTTTGCACGTTAGCAAATTGACTAAATCACCAAAGAAATCCTGCACAAACGGTCCCGATGTTTCGTAACGGCGCCTCGAGTCGTTTTTCTACAGGGCCAACTACTTCCAGAGAGAGGACATAACAGCAACTTCGTTTGAATTCTACAGTGATTATTTTTTCGCGTCTTTGTCAGGTGACCTAGTTCGGTCACGTAGGGTGATTGTAATGTACACTGGACTTATCGACGATGTTCTGGTCACTGAATATGCATGACTTTATAATCTGCATTTGACTAATCTTCGTATATTGTGTCAGCATTTTTCAGGGTTCCTTTGAATAAACGTTGGCTGTCTGTCTCAGATGGATGCTTTGTGACTTCTCTTAGCAATGCCCGTGCCCCAAGTACCAATTACTTTAAAATATGTGTACACACGGATAATAAAGAAATGACAATTACCGTGCGCTTGCTCGAAACTAAGTACCTAATGATTTTATATTGTCCATTCTCAACGAGAACATTTGAAAGGTTACCGAAAATACACAATTCTTTTAGGCCTCCCAGAGAATTTCGTGACTTATAGCGAACAAAAAAAAGGCTAATTTGTATGTTTGTGCTGCTACTGAATTTCTTAAATTGGGCAATGACCAGTATATTTTCGATAATGAAAATATCTAAAACAGTCGTTGTAATTGATCCCAAGTGCAAGTATAATAAATCTTCTATTTCTACTTACATTCGTTGCCCCTTAGGTAGTAATGTTTTCAATGAAACACTATACGAACAGCATTATTCAGTCGTCTATGTTTTGTCCCATCGTCTACTACAACTAGGAGTGGTCGCAGTAACAAAGGTATAGGCACTTGCCGCTAACTGTATGCTAAAAGGAAATGAGGTTGGAGTCTCCATATCCATTAAAGCCATCTTTGAAACCACGCAGGATTTGTGAAAACTCTTGGCGTACCCTTTAAACATTTCTCGAGAGATCTGAAATGTTCATCGAGGTTTTCAAAACGCATGAGGTACTCCCAAGAGATATTAAGGATATCTGAGGCCTGACATTGTTTTTGAGAGGTCGAACTCCTTTCTGAGAAAGCCCATGACACATCAAAATAGTTTTAACAGGTATGTGGGAGAGATCGCTGAGACCCTTCAGGCTATATGCACCAGGAACTCGCTTGGCCGTTTCCTATGGGGGGGGGGCGGCGCAACGAACGCTCGCCCAGTGCTGCCTTCCCGTCCACGTATGGAATCTGTCTCCTAGAGCAGTTCATTATCTGGATAAGGGAGAAGGTCGTTCAGTGCCATGTTTCTTGCGCATCTTTGTCCGGCCGGATTTAGAAGCTTGTCCTGCGAGCGAGAAAGACACCGGAGACGGCACCATGATGTTACCAGGGGCGGCACCGTGACCGTGCTCAGGATTTCAACAACGGCAGAAAGTGCTTTTTTCACATTCGTGATTTTCGTTAAAATATCTGCTGAGAATGTCTAGGTTTACATGATTGCAACCATAGCGCATCAAATTAAGCTAGCGCATTGAATCCACTTCAACCACAGCAGCACCTTGTGTCGAATAACTACGACATAATCCAGGTTACCCGTCAGTCGCTTTCGGGTTTGACCAAAGCGCATGATAGTGCGATGACGGGCGTATGGGAACTAGAGGAGTTTATCGGCAACGACCTGGTCCAGCCGTTGGCACAAGGTGGGAGGAGCAACGCTTGGAGGTCATCTAGCCTTTCGACTCTTCCTCTGTTTCCCCTCCCCTACCTTCTGGCACTCGAGTTGATTCGCTAGACTTCACAAAAGTCTCGCTTAAAGTGGCTTTCGATTGAAAATCGCAAATCATATCCTTTAAAGGAATTTGATCGTACTACTATGTTGGATGCGCTTGGCTAGCAAATTGAGAATTGGACGATTCGGTGGGCTAACTCGATTCTATCTGCTACTGTGGCATCCATGAAAACGCAGTATGTGTGTTTGTTTGTGTGGTTCACCCGCTCGGTATTAAGAGTTGAACTATCGTACATCTCAGGAATTTACCCAGAGGCATTGCGGACCTCGAAATATATTTTTGTCGACAAAGTACTCAGTTGCCGCTATTTGAACTGACATGTTCTGTCTATGACTGCTTGCTCCCGGATTTGATGCAGCAGGTTGCTTCGTGTTGTTTTTCTGACTCTCAATGTGAATGTAAAACATAGTATAAATTAAATTTCAGATTACGTTTTAAACTACTGCATTATTCGTCCATGGTTCGTGTCATCTGTAAGTCAAAAGTTGAAAAAGCTGGTGAGGTGTGAACGACCGAAAGGTCTGAAGGTGTCAATTCAATTTAAAGGGCTGAAGAGGGTTTGAAATGCTGAAGGGGTTTGAATAGCTCAAGGAGTCCGATGGGTTGAAGGGTATTGAAGTGGCTGAGGAGGTCACATGCCACTTTAGTGCTAAAAGGCTGTTTTAAACAGGGATGTGCTGTTAAGCTGTGATAAATTATATATTTTTATAACTTTTGCTATAAATATAATTTCTTTTTTCAGAGCAAGCGGGCCTTTCCCGGAACTTCGACGCGCAAGTTATAAATATAGAGAGCAAATAAAAGAGCGCCCCCATTACCAGATTATAGTCGCGCTCCATCATTGATATTAATTAATGAATAGGTGCCCTTTGGCGAGGTCGAGATAATCTATTGAGCGTAGATAGCTGTGTTACTAAATCAATGCTAGATTTGTACTAAATTAATATGAACTTGGAGCGAGCGTCACTAACATGAAGAAGGTCCTACATTGGGAGAAAGTGAGTGAACGCGGAGAGCTTTTTAGCCAAAAGTTTTAGGTGACATCTACAACAATAAACTACTGATCAATATAGGTACTTTTTTACATGAGCCTTTTTATGTGTCAGGAAGAACAGACCACCCACAAAAATCAGACCATATTTCTGCCATACTGATACTTTCGATTTATTTCGCGAAACCATTGAAGAGTGGAATAGGTTGCTCGTAGATGTGTTCAAGCAAATTTTCAAGATGTTCTGTGATGCTCATTTCCTTTTTCATATTTTATTACAATCTTCATAGAAATATACTGTATCATTGTACTACGTGTGTTCCTATAGAACATTTATGTAACCCACCGCTTACTATAATGCCTCACTGCGGCGCAGGATCTTAAGTAAATAAAGATAAAAATATGCCTGTCAATTGTGTTTTCCAGAACCGAACCGTTTTCCATGTGTCTTCCGAGAAGATTAGCAGCACCACGTAAGTTATATAACACTACTTGTATCCGTCATGCTATACAAATATTTTTGGTTCTCCCTTTATATATACATATATATATATATATATATATTTTTTTTAATTTTAAGCCTCTTGTAATAATAAATTACAATTATTTGTTATATTTCCTCTTATAGCCTTCGGAACCTAAGTGCTCAAGCTGTTTGTCAATGGCGATCGAAGCCGGGACTCTTTTGATTTTCGGCAAATGTTATTTAAAAAAAAAAAACATTTCGTGTCTTCAGCATATAATGGTAAACCCCGAAAAGCAATCCATGCGTCAATTTGTTTTTATAGAAACGGGAGAAAATTAAAGTAAAAAATCACCGACTTATGGTTGCCTTAAGAAATCGAAGCTTGGAGTGAATAAACTTTTATTTGCGGTTTTATGGCGCGTTGACCCTGAACATAGCCCCATCTAACTATTCGTGAGGCTGAAATTTTTTAGGGAACCACACTCATCATATTTTGTTAGTATCTAGTTGGTGCTGAGTCCCTTTCCAATTATTCTGTTCACAGATGTTTGTTTTCTAGAGATGTAGAAATCGCTGGCCCGTGTGCTGTTTTTCTTCACAAGTCCCAATTAAGTGTCCTTGTTCTGTCTGACAATAAAAATAAACACCGCGAAACACCAAACCTGCTGTAAAAAATAATAAAATTTAACAAATTAAACCCGGAAACGGGTGCACGTGTTTTAGTTAACATTTTTCTTGCTAATCATTGTTTTTTTGGCGACTATGAACACATTATTTTGTTTTCCTTAGTCACAACTCACAACACGGGCACACTAAACGTTTTTTGAGCCTTGAGGACTTAAAAGGGCTTGTCACGCGGCATAAGGTCTATTGACACGATGCATCTTGTTGGCGCATCTTGTGCCGCGAAACTAGGTTTTAGGAAACAGACTTCCCCCCCCCTCCCTTCTCGTCTGAACGCGACCGAAAAAGTGGCGCGTCTCCGAAAAAAGTGGCGCGTGTTCCTCGTTTCTGGAGCAATTTTTCGTTGAAACCTCACAGAGGCCTGTCAATCACTCGAAGGGAAAACGCGGACGCGGCCAATGGCCACTCGACTTCGCAATGACGTCTGACCTTCGAGGAGGAGCGAGACTTTGGAGGAGTTTGACTTTGGGCCGATTCCGTATCCGGGCCAAAGTCGAAAGAAGACAAACAAATATGGCGAGCGACAGGCGAAGAAGCGGTGTGTACGGGCGATGAGTCTTGGTCCTACTCGGTTGTAGGTGCGTGAACGGCGGGTTGGTGGCGCGGTGCAGATTCACCAACAGTCGCGACCAGTGCAAGGACCACATATAAACATGATGGCTGGGGATAACATTCTTTATTAGCGGTGCAAAAAGTCCGAAATTCTTCGAGATCATTCGCCTGTTCTTTGACGTTTGCGGTCTTTCCCGGGTTTGGCAGGACTAGTAAACCCAGTGAGCCGAATCTGACGAAGTTCATTAAGTGGTATTAATAAAACAGACTGTCTCTTCACACTGTGCGTACTTGATATCTTCTTGACGCGAAACGCTTGGTATTCCCGGTGCAGATGACAAGGTTTGGCGAAATTCTCTTGAGTCAATACGTCATAGGTTTCGGGCGTCATACCCCACGTATGAACAGGCAGATTTCGCGAAATCTTGTTTTCGATAAACTGTGGTCCGTTGAAGAGATGCATAGTGTGAATACGCCTTTAGACCCTAAATGTGTTTCAGCTACACCTTTAGGATACTGGTAAACGCATGAAATGGAATGCTGAGATCTTAGCAGCCTCGTAGGGGTGTATTCAACAATACAGCCATCAGAGGGCTCCGCAATTACGAAAATCACAAATGTGGGGCTTTCTTCCCGTCAATATTTTACGTAAAGCATATAATACCAAAGGCAAGTCATTTTAAAATTGTTTGAGAAATTAATGGGCAATTGCGTAGCACGAAGGAAACGTTCTATCATCACTTGACATAAGATCACGTGACGTTAATTTCCCGCTAAATTTAGTGGGGAAACTGAATTTGTGTGTAGGTTACTTGACGTTAATTGTTCCGCTAAATTTCATAGAGAGAATAAATTGCCGTATGAGTCACGTAACATCACGTCACGTGACGTAGTTTTCCTCACGAAATCTTGCTTGTCAAATGAATTGGTGTGTAAGTCAGGGGATGTTCATTTCTCCACTTAATTTAGATGGGAAGTTGACGTCGCGTGACCTGATGTCACGTGACCTATAGACAAATGAAACTTCCAAGATAAATTTATCGAAAATATTGAATTGTCGAGGATGATTGCAACACTGCGCGCGTTGCATTATGGGACTTCACAGACCTATATACAGCAATTCAACTTTACCGCTAAATTGTAGCGTAGAAACTGAATTAATGTGTAGTTATGTGACGTCCACTAATGCAACACTGCACGCGTTACCTAATAGAACGTCACACGCCATGACTTCACGACATTCTGCTTCACGAAATTTGGAGCAACTAGCCAAAGAACCTTTCACGTTAAAATTATATTAATGAAGGATAACGAGCGTGTTGGTTGAGTTGAGAAGCACAGAAAGAATAAGAAATAAAAACTTTCTTTGAACTAGCAACAGTGCAATAAAGCCACAGCGAACTCTTTGAATATCATACGCGATTGCTAAAAAATATTACACCATCTTCCCGAGGGGAACCATGGGGTGATGCGGAGCATCGCGGATCGTAATTAATTTATTCCCTTCTTGACTGATTTCTTTTGGCCGGCCGGATTTGGGCTGCGGCGGACGCGAGCGGCCGAGAAACGCTAGCAGACGACAGCCGCAGAGTTGCGGGAAAGCCCACCCACTGGAAAGCCCTGGCGTGGCGCTGCGACCCGCGCGCCCAAAACTATCCTCCTTTCACTCCTCCCGGAACGCGCGCAGCGCGCTACCGCTGCTTATATTCACACTTGAAGGAGAGGAGACTAGAGGAGGAGAGTTGCGCATGCGCGCGCGGTGTGAGTAGAAGCGAACGCACGCGAAGTGCACGGAGCTGGTAGAGAGAGAGAGCGGAGAGAGTAACGCGCAGCTGTTGGAGAGAGGGAAGGAGGAGAGTTGCGCATGCGTAGTGTGAGTGCGGACGACGCCGACGCCGACGCCGCGGTACATAGACCCGAGCAAGAGATGCTCCGCATCTAAAAGGAAAGAAAGAAACACATAAATGGGCAAGAAAAGAAAGTAGACGGTATCTTGACGACGTAGATGAAAGGAAGTGCACGTCGTCCATCGTCCCACCTGTGTCCTATTCTTTCGGTGTTCCTAAAAAAATATCTCCAAGAAAAAATAATTGGTACCGACAAATAGTATTCAACGTAGTAGCTCCAAAAACATCCGCTAAAACTGTAGTAAACTAGTGTAACCGTAGCACCTCTTTTTACAACCTTCAAAATAAAATTAAGGGTGTTGCATGGAACACCACCCGATTTTAGGATTAAAATGGCGAATTCCACCGAACAGGTTGTACTAAATATGTGTTGCCTCGAGTGTACGACTCGTGAACAGCCTTTTTGCACACTTAAGAGTGTAAAAATTGGAGTGTGTGGGGCCGCCTCGGGCTTGGTACATTAGGCTTTGAAACATACTGGGCCACGTGTTTTAGCCTCCGTCGAGGCTTCGTGATGGCGCCCAATCTGTTCCTGCACGCCGTGGACGATTGGAAGGGACCTGAGGAAGTTGGTGGCGAGAGAGACTCCAGCTACGAACGGGTGAGAGCCTGGCTGAGGAACCTGAAAATATTTGTGACATTCAAACGCACGTGCTTTCATTTGCGACTTACCAAGCACTCAACGAACATTTTCTTTTAATTCTAACAAAGACAGTAAACTAAAAAAAAAAAACTAGTGAATCCGGCATGTTATATGTGCGTCACAAACATCATTTTGCCTGAAAAAGAAGAATAGGGCAATTTTTTTGTCGCGAGTGTTAGTTTGAGTTCGAATCGATTCCCAAATAAGCCTTTATTATGAGACGTCGCTCTCTAAATTGAAGCATAATTTGATATCACTGAAAATAGTTTTGCGACGTATATATCGAGTTTTGTTTAGCACAAATATCATCATGGCTTGAATTTCACTTCAAAATGGTGAAGCTCGAGTGTGAAAAAAAGCATTCTGCACAGTCCGAGACAACATAATGAATAAACAGCCAATGGCAAAGTGGTGACAAGTTCTTGGCGAACGCTGCCGAACTAGCCGAAGAAGCAGACAACCATCTCGAGAGTCTGCAAGTGTCAGAAAGACCTCATTCCACTACTCACCCGTGCTTTGGTACACATCCTGGAGTGCAACGATTCAGTTGATTGAGCTGCGAACATAGCGCTTTGTATACCCTCCCTTCGAAAGCGTCTTCGCTCTCAACGAAAGAAAACCAGCCACAGAAATAACAGCGCCTCAAGGGAAAAGCAAGTCGTGGCTTGAGACATTGCTGTCAAGAGGAAGGAGAGAAAAAGCGGTCGTTACTGCGCGGATTCGCTACAGACTACGTCGAAACGCGTTAGCATTTCGAAGCTTCTTTATTAAGGACATATTCCGCTCATTTAATTTATTATTTCCCTTTACCCGCTGTAGCAGAAAAAGCCCCCTTTCTTTTTCTCTTCGTATGTCTCCTGCGTTCTTACGTGAAAGTCAGACCAAATAAAATTCCGTGGACACGTAAGCACTTCTTATGAGTTGTCAATGCGAAAGCATTACGTTCCGTCTCCCAGAGCTTTGCGCCGCTGCTCGTTTGCCCACCGTGTATTCGGAGACCTGACAACAATGGTAAATTTCGCTGCCCGCTTTTGTTCAATTTACTGCGTTCTTCCGCTTTCTTTGTCCATCTGCGGTGTACTGGCGTAGACTGTCACATTTCGCTACCCCAAGGTTGCGGCCGCGGACGATATAGACGCTTCAAACGCGCCATGTTCCTCGGCGCCGAGTGGAGCAGAAGCCGCCGCAGCGCCGGCAGGGAGTGTGGCGGTGCGCCGCACAGACTGCCCTGGCTCGCTGGGGACTGCTGCGCTGCTGGGTGAGGCAGCGGTGGGAGTGCGAACCTCGGCGCGGCGCCGGGAGTGCTAAGCTCGGCCTGGCGCGTGCTGAAATCACGTGCTCTCGTCATCATCATCGTCCTAGCTGCGGGTACCGGTTGACGACGTTAGACCTCAAATCGTAACGTTAGGCCTAATGTTAGGCCAAACATCAGACCAGCACATACCCATGTCCCCCCCCTCTCATGTCAAGCAGCTGCGTATACCGGTTGTCGACGTTAGACCTCAAAGTGTGACAATAGGCCTAACGTTAGGCCTAACGTCGGGCCAGTGTATACCCACGTCCCTCCTCCCGCTGCGCTGCGAGCAGTTCGGCTGGCTGCTTAGGAACGATGACGCCGTTGCTATGGAGCCACATGACGCGTCGCAGCCGATCGAAATTCAGGTGCCGGTTCGCTCAGCCAATGAGACTTTAGGTGCCGTTTTTCGCTGCTACAGACCACGCCGTCACTGCTCAATAGGACAGTTAATTATTTCGCATTAAAACGACTTATGGCAAAAACTGTGGCATACTTGAATCTCTGCATGTACACTTGAAAAATTCAAATATCTATACTTTTCTAGCAATTTACTTAAGAAACATTTATTTTCTTCAGTTTTACACAATTAGTGGGTTTTCAATTATGTCGTTTAACCAGCTTGGCTACATTCTTTCCCTTTCGACTCTCATCATAATCGTATTCACTGCAAACATGCGAACATCAAAATAAAGCTGGAGTCGTATTTGAGAGTAATCCCCTTTTCGGGAAATGTCTATAGAGGATGGTTCACGTTTACGGGAAAGAGCTAAATTAACTCTAAAGCAGTTCTTACTGGAACTTAATATAGCAGTGATGCAGCAATGTATCGGTGTCGTACCATTAACAGAGCGCGAAATCATTCATATTCACGGCATTTACTAATAGTAATGATGCACTGCGGGGTCCCGAATCCGGGTGAAGCATTTAGAATCACCGCGTAAATCGGCTTCATCATATATCGCGCTGAATTTACCATAGAAGTGCCTGAAGGTGGCGCAACAATCACATAAAAAGCTTCAAAGAACTAGCTTTCCCGAGTAAAAAGTGAAACCACATAATAACTGGTTTTGTCAACTCATAACGCTCGTGTGCTAAATGCGCACCCTCAGGCTGGCACAACAACTGACAGATAGCAGTAGCGGCCCCGATGGCTTACGGCAGATCAGTAGCCGCCCGGTCGCGCCAAAAGCAGACGAAACGTATTTGAACTTACGCGCCGAACAATCGGTTTTATTAGTTTTGTTCATTTCATATGTTTTATTGGGAGCGAAAAGGAAATACTGTACTGACCATTATAGCACCGAAAGAGCAGGCCGTTTATGGTTCGTAAAGGTTGTATGTTTTAGGCGCGACCGGGCAGCCGCTGAGCTGCCGTAAGCTTGCCGTAATCAATGTTGCCATCTGTCGGGTTAGCGCCATTCAAAAGGTGCACAGTTAGCAGACGGGCGCCGTATGTAGAGAAAAGCCGTTATCGTTTTTTTTACCTTTTATTCGGGTATAAGTTCTTTCTTTGAAATTTTTATGCAATCATTCCACAATCTTCAGGAACCTGTGGTAAATCGTAGCGTGATGCATAAACAAGCCGATTTATGCGGTCACTTTAAAGGCTCTACCCAAATTCAGCACCCCAAAGCAGAGCTGCAGTGTATGTGTGGCGGTTTTCTGGGACTCCCAGGGTGCACGGCGGCAGGCCGCAGGCGCTCTTGCATAATGATTTTTACCTATCTGCTCTGCCTTGCACGCTGCCGTGTGGGCAGCTGTTTCTTGTATATAAATCACTTAATTGTATAACTTGTGACTGCCTAGCACCGTAGACGAAAAAACAATTTTTAATCTTTAGTGACTTGTTAAGACCGTCTGCGCAGCGATGCTAAGCAGTTACTACATAAATTAAAACCCAGCTTTGAGCCTCTCCGCTAGTAAGTAACAAATGTTTGAACTAGCCTTTGAGACGTGAACGGAGTATAGATGTTTTCCCGTCTACCCTCTTCCTCAGCCACGTAGTTCACATATCCGGTATCGGCAGACAACAAGACATAAGACGAGTGATATGACACGATCCAGTTGCCTGCCGCGGTCCAAACAATGTCGCCCCAAAGCGGAAGCTCCACGATTAAACATGGCGGCTTCACAAAAAATGAGTATAGAAAAATCACCACTCTAAAACGGAGGGACATCTAATAAACTCATGGTAAAAAAAAAAGCTTATTGCCGTCTCCCAGCAATGCTGAACTATAGACTACATATTTGTAGATTGGCAAGAAATGAAAGTTATGCATTTTAAAGATTAGGGGATTACGGCCAACATAAGGAGCATATGGTTCCAAGAATCGTTTTATCGTACAAACGCAGGCTCAATTTTAGCCCAAGTGTTATCTGCACGCTATTGAATCACGCACGTAAAAGTCGTTGAGTGACATACTGTCAAGGAAATACAGAGACCATACCGCCACTTGAATGGTGTCACATTTCTAAAAAAAAAAAAGGTAAAATCTTAATTGCTAACACACTTGCTACAGCGACTTTACCACTGATATGACCTTCTGAAGTCTAGGCGTAGAGTGCGAGTGAACCGTCTTGATCTTTACTGGAAATATTACCGCACCAATGAAGGAATATTCGCGAGTTAATATAACGAGTGTGCGCACTGCACATTACAGGCGATTGAAAATCAATAATTTAATTAAAAAATGTCGTAAGTACATAGCTTACCTCGTCCGGCATATTTATATTGAATATATGCTTATATTGAGCAAAATATGAGTACGTGTTTTACATGGTTCGCTCATTATTTGAAACCTAGAAAGATAGAATTTTGGCCCATTTTTCATGTATCACAAATCGTGCGAAATTTCACAGGTTTTGCTGCTCCATTCGAGACTTCAAAATCTAATCATATAAAAGCCTATTAGATTAGGCGCACCCCATTGTTGTTTACTTTTCCAACCCGCGTGCGCTTTTAACTTTTTTTCAGCGCACAATGTGTACGACATTAGTGTGGAGCGGTCTAACGGAGAAGCCAGCGCAGACATCCCAGAAGATAGTTGCTTGGAAGTCGTCAACGAACTCAAACTCATGACGGGACAGACACGAGGACATGGAGTTTGCCTGGTGTTGCGCAGGTGAGCCCGCCAAAATTAATATCAAAATTACATTAAAAGCAGGAATCTTTGGAGTGCAAAATCTTCGCACATGACCTTATATTAGAATCCGTGTGGAGGGCAACGCACAATAGCTTAGCATTGCGTGGTATATTATGGTTCTGATGGATTGAATATGATTAGAAGGCTCAGGGAGTATAGCAGAGGAGATGCGGACCTGAACTAGTGCAGAGAGATGAGAGACAGCACGGATCAGCCAACAGCCGGCAGCCTGGACTGGGCGCTTGGGACACGCCCCGAACCAGGTAGGGCTGCCAGCTTGCAGGCAGCAACCGATACCGACTGGTTAAAACTCAAGGAAGACCGATATTCTGGAGACAAGCAACGTTATAGGCGTTATAGGGAACGTTGTTCCGAGGAACGAAGTTCCTGGAGCGCGATTGTTTTAGGAGGAAAGGAGGAGCGCCACCGTTTCATTTGGTCTCGGTGTAGTTGGGACGGGAGCTCGATAGTTTCGAAAGAACGGAAGCAGAAACGGCATTCCTTTATACAATGTCACCCTATTTTAGTAGGCAAATATACTTTTGTTAGCGAGTATTTTAACCTAAAATTTAACTTGTGAAAGAAACAAAGAAGTGGAATAAACGTGAATAAATGTTTCGAGCGAATAGTCCGATGTGAAAATTTTCATTTGATTGCACAATTTTATTTACGAATCCTCTAAAACAATATATCGTTAAAATGACGAAATGTAAAGTGACGTAACGACCAGTTAAAATCTTAGAAATATAACGGGAACGCGTTCTTTTTGAACCACTGGAGCTTGTAATGGCAACTCGACTCAAGATCAAGAAGGAATAGAAAATTAGCTTTCGTGTTTGTTTTGAGGGAACGTTCATAACACTAAAGAGAAGTCGCCGACATCCTTCGATCGCTTTAAGACTGAAACGCAATCCGAAACTGCCGCACCCCGACGTTCCGCAACATTCTAGGTCGCATCCTCATTTTGCCGCTACGAAACCTCACGGTCCTCAGACTGACCCTGACAAGGCTACTAGTCTGAGCACTCCTACTGAGCCGGACTATATCTGTTGTAAATATTCCCATTTCTAGCGTATATTCTAGGTTTTCAAGATTTGTTATTTTCTTCATTTCTCTGCAAATTGCCGATCTTCCAGGTCTCGACCCTCTTTTCTTAATATATTTGGTTTGTAGTTAGAAACTTTTACATTACAGTGTTATAGTATACGTATCGCTGCATAACGGAATTCGGTATTGTCTATACTGTAAGCGACCTAATTTTCGCGGGCTCAAGTTTTCGCGAATCGGCCAAAGCTGAAAATTTGAAATTATTTGCGGGTTCTAACTTTCGCGAATCGAGTGTAGCTTCCGTAGCGTTCACATATAGCCCGAATTGTTCGCGGGACGTATTTCTCGCGAATTGTAGGCGATTTTCGAAATTCGCAAAAATTAAGTCCTCGCGAAAATTTAGTCGTTTAGAATATATCAAGGTCTGGCATAGTATACCTAGTGATGTATGGTATTGAGGAATATAGTAAGGCACAGTATATGCAGCAACATATCCTTATCAGTGCGAACCCGATATGTTTTCGCGCCGCCTAGAAAACTGCGGGAGTTTGACACCAACACAATTTTTAAAAACCGGAGACGGCTGACAAAACAATTCAAAGACAAAACGTATTATTCTTTTTTGACCGCAGCTACTACACTTTATTGGCAAAGTTCTATTCATAATCCCCACGACCCGTTAAAATTCTAGAAATATGATGGGAATGCCGGGAGCGTCGGCTGGGTACATCACGTCTAGACCTCCATTCAGACCACCCACCTCAACTCGTACAAAACAATGCAAAGACCGACCCAGCGCAATCCTCGCACACGTGAAAAAGATCCGCCGACATAAACAACTAAATATTTTCCTTAAAAAAATAGCACATCAAAATCGTTCAGTGTTGCCCCATCTGCCATGAACGATGGTTGACTGATTCAATTGTCTCAGGAAGCAATCCTGATTTTGTACTTCTGAAGTATTTTGGCTCAATGTTTTTTTTTCTTCATTGCACAACAGTGGAACCCCAATCAGACAAATACTTATTCCATTCTTGCGCGTTTTTAGTGATCTCAGAGTTCAGAGACCTGTTCTTAACTGGCCTTATGTGCTCAAGGTGCCTATCATTTAAGCGCCATTTTGTTTTGTCCTACATACGAAAACCCAAAGGACATTGGCATATCATACACCACACCAACATGGCAATGAACAGTGGCATCTCTGTGCCATTTCTGACAACCATGCGAACGGCGTGAGCTTGCTCAACCTAAAATTGGAAGTAAAGACTACGTTGACCTTGAACGTTCCGGCTGACGCAAACAAGTTATATGAGAAATTTATGAAAAAAGGGAATGCATGATACCCTGTCTGGTTTCCCCTTTCTTCTTCGCCACTCCACTGAATCCCTTCAAACACTTCATTGTGATTCCTTTCACAATGCTGCTCTTCTACACCGCCTCCTTTATGCGCACTTATTGCCTCCTTACAGCCTCCCGTATTTTGCGCTGACAGGATTTCTTTAGAGCGTTGTTAAGCCGAGGCATCACTACACCTCGCTATACCAATTTCGAATGACAATTATCGTAGGGCACGAAGGGTTTCGCCACAAACTTGCCGTAGTCCCAGCACTGCCCGTTCAGCGTGTTCAACCTCAGATCCAAATACTGCTGCCCACCTTCATCACGCTCCATATTGATAAACGTAAACTCATTCGCTCGTTGTACTACGAATTTTGTAATCTTAGATAGGCCCCCTTCACGACTGAGCATACCAAAACGTAATCCACGTATCTCCTAATCATTACCGACCGTTCAGGGAACGATTGTTCTACCTGCCCCAGGGCCAAGTCTAACGGAGCGAAATATACTTCTCAGAACGCCGGCGCCAGGGACGATCAAGGGCAAACTCCTTCCTTTAGAGCAAATTTATCCCCCCCAAACTCGACAGCTGTGGCCTTCAGGTACAATTATGTAAGGTTCCGAAACTCTCTTACGTCTCTCGTGAACCGCGACTGGAAGCAAACCAAGTTTGCCTCTAACAATTTTCTTAACCTTGGAAGTCGCAGTGGTTGACGGAAGGAATATATCCTTAATGTCTAGTAAAATGACCGGGCACTATTGCTGTTGAAACGAAGTTCAGCAGCTTACAACTCATTCCTACCTTCTGAGAACACGTTCGCTTATTTTATATTCTACTCTGCAAATTCACAGCGTCCACAACTTTGTTTTGTAACGTTATCTTCGTTAATAAACAGCAAATCAAAGGATATCCCAGGTAGCACAGTTGTTTTGGGCAAAATTTGATATCTCTCTTGGATTCAAGGTCTTAAAAATCCCGTAAAATTCAAGATAGAGTAAAGCTAATGAAGGCCCAGATACCCAGATCCCAGACAACGAAACTTTAACTCTTTTGGCTTGGGTTTGGGTATCTGAGACTTAATTCACAAAACAAGCTGCGAAGTTAAGCTTCAATACTTGTACTTTTCTGTCATCTTGCATTTTTGGGCCTAAATCACCAAGCAAAGTGCCAATGTTAGATTTTTACGTTTGGTTTCGTGCTAATGCAGCAATTTTTGACCGAAATTTTAGAAATGTGCCAGATTTAGCTTTTGCAGCTGGTTGTTCGGTTCATATTTGCATCTTCGACTTAGGTTTCGTACTTAAGCAATTATGGGGCGAGCGGAATAAAATATGTAGAAATACGAAAAAAATATTATGGCACTAACTAACGCCTTGAAACAACACTAATAGACACAAGTTAGGCCCCTAGGATACCCATACTTCTGCCACGTCAGTCGAGTCTCTGGCGTCCTACCTGATATTGTATAATATTGTAATATTTTACTTTTAAATATAGTAGGATATTTTGAGATGAGATAAAACACTGGATTCTGGTCAATATTTGCTGGCATGTTTATACGTCATCCATATCGTCTTATTTATTTCAAAAACTAGTGCATAAATTGCTTTCCACAGAACAAATCTTGGGACGCAAACAATTGATAATAAACAAGCAGGTAAGTGCCGAAAAACAAAGGGACAAAAGGTGAACAAGATAGGGTGCAATCGCACCTAATTATAATTTCTAAAAAAATACGCGAATATGTAACTTTGGTAAAACAAACAGTGACAGCAAATTCCGGTGTAACCCCCGTAACAAATAAAAGCTAATGTGCCAATAAAGGCAGTGACGTGTCACTTATGCACCTATCACTCTTTGCTTTGATTTTGAAAGCTTCATGTAGCTCTCTAGAAACCTCATCTGGGTACATATCTAAACACCTGCGGTCGCTAAATGACGGGACGAATGTGGGCAGCGACTGCAGTGAGTGGCAAGGTGTCCCGATCGGGTAGATTGCGTAGCCGTGGCATGCCCGCGCGCATGATTATTGGAGCACCTGCTTGTTTTGCCGATATGAAGAAAAGCCGCATGTCAAGGGTATTTCATTCAGTACTCCCGTGGTGCACTTTGTGTATTTGGTGCTGCACCTAGTTTTGCCAGGATCTGTAGAATTACTGGGATTGTTGATCCTACGGCAGAACCGCGACAGCTTACTGGGGGCAGTGAAAACCACAGGCACATCGTGCTTGCGTCCACTTCCTAAAAGTTATGCATGACGGTGTGCATATAGGGAATTAAAACCTGTCTCGCCGTATTCCTGTCATGGGGTTGCCTCGGTATTAATTTAAATTTCTTTAGCAGTATCTCTGCCACCTCAACCAAAACGTTCTGAGGAAGCTTCCTCTCTACAGCCGAGCTATCTGCTTCTGGAAACTTTCTTGGGCACTGCCTTTGCAAAGATTTCTTGAGAGCCGCCTCCTGACACATAAGGGAAATGCTTATTTTTGCTATTGTTAAATGTATGTAGTTAAACGGAAGTATATCTCTTTTTGAACGTAGCTCATACATCCAGCAAATATAATCCTTCTGTAGCCTTAACTAACCTGAAATCCAGGAACAGCAATCGTCCTTCTCTTAATTGGATCCTCATGCGTGAAAAATTTTAAGCCACAACAACATAACTCTAACACCTTCAACACCTCCCTCACGTCACTGGCTAGTGTGTCAGTTTGATAAGTCAGAATGAGGAAATCATCCACATATCTGAAGACTTTGAATGTGCTCGATTCCCGCAGGTTCTCTGAAATGGCTCTTCCACAGACACATAAAAAATGTTGCACAAAACAGGCAACTTACAAGAGCCGATGCGGATGCGCCTATTTTTCTCAAAAGATCCCCTCAAATGTAACAAAAACAAATGTGTGCTTGAAGCAAAGTATCGAAAACTCCAGAAAATGGTCGACGTTGATGCCACAGGAGCTTTGGAGCGGAAGAACGGCGTTATGTGCAATGCAATCGCCGACAGACGAAAACAGAACTCAACATTCTAGGAGATGTGATTCTTCATCTACCAATCAAGTCTTGTATAGAACATGGGCCAAAACTCAACTAGAACCCGTGCTTGCCACCAGTCACGAAACTACCCCTCATGAGATGGATGGGCAACAGGGCTAAACCTAATAACAGGCCAAAATTTATGACTGAAGGCGTTGATGACCTTCAGCGCTCTCGTGGCCTAACGACAAAATACATCAAGAGCAGCATCCTCAACCACTTTTAGGACAACGTAAAGTTGCTCGCTTCTCTTGCTTTGTGTACCGTAGAGGACATCCGGTACGACCACGCAGTGGTCTCACACGATATCCTTTATGGTACCAAGGCAGAAGAAACCACCTTTAAGAACTTCAAGCAAGTCCACCATAATTATCGATGTAAAAGCCCGAGCTGTAGAGATGTGCAGTGCCATGAAACGACAAGGGCTGCTCAAAATAGTATCGAAAGCAGCGACGAACTGCAACTGAACATTTTCTTCGCAGCGAAAACCCATACAGTCATGGCCTCCTTCAGGGCTATTGTTACCGAGAGGAATTATTGGCAGTGTCACGTAAATAGCTTCCTGTGTAAGCATTTGACCGCTCTTGAGTTGCGCGGTCCATTGATCGTGCAAAACTCCGAATGATTCATTGATTTTGTGAGAGAGGGTGCGCAGATAATTCGAAGTGCATACTTTGTCGACGATGAAGACCTTTTTTATTCGCTGCCTAACAAACACCTGTTGTTTTTGTCAGAGCATGTATTAAACATAACGGTATTCTTTCGTTTCGGTACTCCTGTGGTATTAACAACGAACATTTTCTTGGAACGTCTAACATTTTGGAAATCATGGTGTAAGGCGCAAAAAACAACGGACTCAAGAGAAAACAAAAAAGCACATATTTGTTTTTTTAAATGAAATTTTTGTTTTTTAAGAGAGGCATATGCAACGGTTTTTGAGTGGCGTCTGCTTTAAGCAACATGTTTTTAAGTGTCTGCGGAAGTGCCATTTTAGAAAATACGCGGAACTCGAACAGGCTCAAAGTCTTCAGATATGCGAATGATTTCCTCATTCTGACAAAAGAGGCGAACAAACTCACCATTGACAGGAAGGCGGTGTTGGAGATGTTCGGGGCCTTTTCTAGAGGCTCAAAGGTAACGCATAGGGAGAAAGAAAAGGACGATTGCAGTTCCTTGACATCAGGTTAAGTCTACAGAAGGACCATATTTGCCGTATGTATGAGCTACGTTCAAAGGAAGGTATACTTACGTTTAACTCCGCCTATTCAAAATTAGTAGAAAGAAGCATGGCCTCGATGTGTTTCGAGGTGGCTGTAAAAGACTATTGCAGGCGCAGTGCCCAAGAAAGTTTTGAGAAGCAGGTGGCGCGGCTGGCAAAAGCGGGTTTCTCTCAGGGCACTTTGATTGGGGTGGCAGAAAGCCTAGTAGGGAAAATTAAAGGGATAGAAAGGTAACCCCGCGACAGGAATACTGCGAGGACGGTTTTAGTTCCGTATATATGCACACCGTCAAGGATATTCTTAAGAAAGCGACCGCTGGGTGCGATATACCCGTGGTTTGTGCCACACCCAATTTGTTGTCGCTGTTGTGCCACATGATCAACGATCCCAGTGATTCTACAGAGCCTTGCAAAGCCAGGCACCGCGCCAAATACACAGTGTACCACAGGAGTAGTGTACGTTATACCCTTTGAATGTGGCTCTGCCTACATAGGACAGATAGGCAGGTGCCTCAATGGCCGTGAGCGCGAGGCGTGCCGCGGCCACGCAAACAACCCCGTCGGGACGCTTTGCCCACTACTGCAGTCGTTGCTCATGCGCCCCGCCATTAAGCGACAGCAGCTTTTTAGCTAGCTACCCAGATAAGGTTTCGAGAGTGCTTGCACCTTTCGAAATAAAAGGAAAAAGTGATATGAGTATAAGGAACACGGCACGGTATTTTTCAACACATGAATATTCTTTTTCGTTAAGGGGGTTACGCCAGAATCAGCAGCGACTCTTTGTTTTGCCACGGCTATATATACATATATCTATATGAGTAGTTTTTCAAAAAAAAGTTAGTTGCGGGTGGTTTATTGTTTGCCTACTTTCTTGTTCCTGTGCTTTTTTTAGTGCTTACCTACGTGATTATGATCCAACTGGCCAAAATCGCCACAATAATGAAGGTCATGAAGAGGTGAACTGTCCCATTTATGACCACTGCGCGTGTGGCATGTTTCAAAGTAATTCAAGTCAAGTCAAAAAGTGAAGTCAAAATGTGTTTTTATTTGTAAACAAGATGTTAGATAATTACACTTATTCAGACGGGGGTCCCAAAGTTTTAAAGAAAACTGTTGAAGGGATCCTTACCCCTTAAGTAACATTATTAGGAGAAGTATAACTTTTAGAACAATGAATGGCTAGATGTATGTTGTCTTAAATATTATTAATAAAAATATTGCGTTATGTTTGTTTTACATAGACTTCCAGACATTGAACCTTAAACAATAATGTTTTGTGAAATTTGAAGGCCTATTTTGTATGAAATATATATATATATATATATATATATATATATATATATATATATATATATATATATATATATATATATATATATATATATATATATATATATATATATATATATATATATATATATATATATCGCAAACGAAACATTTTCATGGCTGATTTGACCTGCGCTAATATAATAGAAATAAAAATAGTCAATGTTTATATACTCACTTTTTTTATAAATGTAAGATGGCAAACAAGAGATCGCTGCCAGAAAGCACAAACTTCAGGAATCTAATATTTGAACAAAGAAACAGATTTTTTTTAAATTTGCGGGACCTGCTTTATTTATGTGGTCCAACATCCCTCAAAACGCGTTGCTTTAAATTCTACAGGAAAGAGATAAAGCTCCTCCGTTGAGAACATTTTTAGACCATACAGGGAGGTAAGTTGCCCTGCACTAGAAATGGTTATGACTCGCAGTTTTGTCAAATTAAGACGGGTTTCTAGTAATTTTTTTAACGAGGCCATTCACACCTAAAAAAAATGATTGTGAGGTTAAATGGGGCACATGAGAATATACAATTCCTATTTTACTAAAACGTATTTGAAATAAAATCTTTGCGAATGCAGCCTCAAGGAGTCAGTTCGAATTTGGTTGAATATGTTGTCGAAACATTCCTTGGTTCTCCCGCACACTCTTTCCAGAAAACCATCGACCTGGAAGCCCCCGGCCATCGTCAGCAAGCCTCAAAGTAAGTTTGTTTTAGTAGTACACATTTCAGAAGCTATTATTCCTTATGAAGCTTTCTGACTGTATGCTTAGCAACTTCGTAAGTTCATAGTCATGCAATAAAATGATTAATGATATAATATCAGTTTATTCACAATATACATATCGTGGGGACTAGTAAAATGCTGTACAGGCGGTTTGACTGGACCCCAGTCAATTTTTAATCATTTGAGACACAGAGATCTGTAGGCGATGTACTCACTATCCAGAAGTCAGACTGTCCAGTGGAATATGTTAATGTGTTTGTTTTGAGAGGTGCTAACGATAGTTGAAAACTATTCGTTTCGAGTCGTTCATGTTTATAAATTAGCTAAGCTTTTATTCCGTAATGTTCATGCATTTTAAGTACCCCAATGCTTTAAAGGCACATTCTGTATGAAAATCATAGGGCATGTTGCACAGAAGTCTGCTACTTCTTATTTTTATTTTGTTATTTATTCGTTACCTACATTTCGCCCAGGGGGCATTAGTGTTAGGGGTAACTTACATGTAAACACAACAAATACACAAATGGAGATGCACAAAATATCAATACATGGTGACATCCGCTACAAATAATACAATGCGTAATCGCACACACAAAAAAAATTGAACACAACATACACGTATCTACTGTAAGCTGCTAACATCAGCAAAATGCAAAATAATACATCAGTCATGGATCATTCTCGTGTAAGTAACGACCTAAAAGACAATCAAATGTTTTATCCGAAGCCGAAACCACAGCTTCGGGGAGCCTATTCCACTGATTTATTGTTCGTGAGAAAAATGACGATTGAAAAACAGATGTGCGGCATGATATTTCCCGTCTTTTCCTCGAGTGATCTAATCTCCGGGAAGTAAAAGGAGGTTGTGTTAGGTATATGTTCATATCAATGCCGGTACGTTCACGAACAACTTTATTCAGAAAAGAGTACCTTGATAACCTCCGGCGAAGTTTGAGCAGAGTCCCATGACAATGATTTTTTAGTGCACTGACACTGGTATGAAAATGATAAGAGTTAGTAGCAAAACGGAAAGAGCGATTTTGGATGGCCTCAAGTATAATAAATAAGGTTTTAGTGTCGGAATCCCATACTGCAGCCGCATAATTCTAGGAGAGAACGTACGTTAGAAATGTATAGTATTTCTTTGACGTCTCGAGCTGCGTGTTTAAAGTTTCTCTTTATAAAGTTAAGTACCCGTCCTGCTTTCATCGTTATTAATTTAAATTACTCCACATTAGGTTAGGTGAAAAAATGACACCCAAATACTTCACATCCTTCACCAAGGTAATCTGATTTCCATATATAGTCGGTGACAGGTCAAGAACGAAGTGGAAGCTCCTCCACCCCTTTCTACTTCAGTGGAGCGAACGGTGGAGAGGAGGTCGCCTCCTCTCCAGCATCCTCACTACTGAAGTGGAAAGAGGTGGGAGGAGTTTTCACTTCGTTCTTGACCTGTCACCGACCTATACATAGTAATCAGTCTCTATGTTTAGACGCTTTCTGCTAAAGCGAATACAAGTACACTTTGCAAAATTCAGTTTCATTTTCCATTTGTTGCACCATGTGACTATTTGATCAAGATCAGTTTGTAAATCGGCAGCATCGTCCTGGTTATTTATATCCCTGTATATCACACAACCATCTGCATATAATCTTATTTTGGAGGTAGTTCCGAAGCCTATATCATTTATATGGGTTAAAAACAGAAGCGGACCAAGCACGGATCCTTAGGGAACACCCGACGTTACGGAAACAAAGTAAGATTCTGCCCCCGAAACAAATATCAGTAATTCAAATCAGAAACAAAACAAAAAAAAATCAACACAGCTTTACACTTGATGGAAGTATTACACGATGTCGATGAAGTAAGCCAATGATACAGGGCAATTTTGAAATAATAATATCTTTGTACTCTATTTAAGACATGTGATTTCAAAACAACAGGGCCAAAAATTTGAACGTTTTACAATTTCAATAGGGGACGAGTATAAAATAATATCACTCGAAAAGGTAAGAATTTTATTTTAGTGACAAAATATAGATTTAGTTACGTTTTTATTTATCACGATATTATTGGCAGTATTGGTTGGAGGTGGGCTAGTATTGCAGCTAGCTATTGCTGTAGACCAATTATCTAGATTTCATATGAAGTCATTTCCTGTCTTATAATGTCATTGCGATTCTGACCCGAAAGAAAGATGTTGCTGTCATCAGCGTAAATTATAAGTTTTCCCTCTGGTGTTACATTGCCGCGCGCAGGGCCGAGCAAGTAACGCACGGTCACGAACTTCTAGAAGATTAGTGTTTATTCTTAGTTGGGGTGTAACTTTTACCATTTCATCCTGCTTTTTGTTCACGAAAGTGCCTATTCATTCTCACCCCGAACGCGCGACGCCCGGACCTTCTTTCAAGCCGGTTCAAGAAGACCGTCCGTGGAAACGACCGAGGCCTCAGGAAATCGCCGTGTTCCGGGTTTGCCAACAGAATTTAGTACTGCTGGATGAGGTCCGCCACCAGTCGACGAAGCCCGTGTTCAGCAACCAATCGTCGCAGAGTCCCGCCACGGCCTCCCCCGTAGTTTACCTGTGCTCGGCCCTTGAACTCCGACGACCTTCCAGGCGCTATCTACGAAGACATCAACGACTGGGTTCAGCACTACGAACGCGTGACGCGCCACAACGGATGCACAGCTGAACAGTGCCTGGAAAACCTCTGCTTTCCTTGAGAGGGAACGAAGAGGCACTGGTTTCACTACCACGAGGCTTCTCTTACGCCCTGGGTTACCTGTGTGGTAAAAGAAACAGGCAGGAGACGGACGTTCCAAAACAACGTTCTATTTCAGCGGTGCCTCGTCAGGAACTGCATGCTCTTCATGAGCGCGTGAGCGCGTGAGCGTATAGCTAGCGCGCGTGCCGTTTTCTCTTTTTCCAGTGCCGAGACTGGACTCGGTTGTCGGTGCGTCCAGTCCCTACAGATATGCCCCCCTTAGAGAGGAGGTAGGACGAACGATTAAAGCACACAGACATCCGGGTGCCAACAAAGTTGGCTTTTCTCTGTCGTCTGGTCGATGTCAGGTAGCGCTATTTCCTGCACACGCGCTTGCTCAATGTGTGCCGGCTTTAGTCTTTCCAATGCAACAGTGTCGTTCTTGCCGTTGACACGCAGGACAAACGTGTCGCTTCTCTTTTCGACGACTGGAAAAGCTCCGATGTAATGTGGGCGCAGTGGCTTCTTTTGCGACTGTCGTACGAAAACATGAGTGGCGTCTTGGAGGTCCTAGGTCACGTAGGGAGACTTTGAAGTTCTTTGCCGTGTAGGCACCGGTCGCAAATTGATGAAAATTTGCTTCAGTTCCTTCTACATAGTCCAACTCAGAGCCGTTTATTGAGAGAGTTTGGCCATACATTGGTTTGAATAGGCGAGCATCTCGGGGCCAACCACAGGCCGCGAAACAGCCCCTAGCGGTGGTCGTGTGCTTTAAATTTGTGACACGACTATACTTCGTTTCACCTTATGTGCGAGCGAAGGCAAAACTGGAAGCGCGAGCACGGAAGCTCCGTGCGTTCAGGCTTTGCTCGAGCGCACGAGCTGGGGAGAAATGCAAAAAGCGCTGGTCTCGCGCTTCTAGCTTTGGCTTCGCTCGCAGATAAAGTGAAACGAAGTATAATTTGAGCCGTGCCGAGCGGGACTCCGCGTCTCAAGACGCTCGCGCACCCCACCCTTTGCACTGCTTTCTTTCAGCCAGTCTCAGGACGCTGTTCTAGCAGTGCAGACAAAGGCATGGGCACGAGCGCGTGGCTTTGGAAGGTGCCTCCTATGCACGAGGTCTCGTACAAACAAAAGCGTTTCGCTGAGCTAGGCTCACGCGCCTGTACCTTTGTCTTCACTGCAGACATTTGTGAGATGGAGTAGAGGTCTCCTGATTGGTCGACGCTGTGTCACAAATTTAGTTTACGCTCTAAGCGCGGGGAGAATCTTCGGCGCTGGCGGCGGCCTTTGCTCCGCCTATTGTCCAAACTCTCCTAATATACGGCTCTGGTCCAACTGCCTTTGTTGTTGAGGCAGTTCCACTTCAAGAAACTCTGATGGCAAGCGAAGTGCAGTGCCGTACACAAGTTCGGCGGTGGAGCATTCGATGTCCGTCTTCAAGGCTGTCCGGATTCCGAGAAGCGCAAGGGGGAGGTGACGAACCCAATCAGAGGGACCACCGTGAGCTGCAAGGGCCGATTTCAGGTGTCGATGAAATCGTTCTACCATCCCGTTGGACTGTGGGTGGTAGGCAATCGTTCTCAAGCGGTTGGTTCCGAGCAATCGAGTGAGCTCGGCAAAGAGTGCCGATTCAAATTGTCGACCCCTGTCGGTGACAATCTCTGAGGGGCAGCCAAACCGGGATACCCACGTAACGATAAACGCCTCAGCGACGGTGGCGGCAATTTGAATCGTCGCAGAGATTGGAATCCCAATTCGCAATCGGCGAATTGGGATTCCGCTGCAGGAACCAAACTCGCGGATTGCGGTCCCGAGTATGTTGGAAGGCGGACTGCGGCTGCTGCAACAGTGGCTGACGGCGAGTCCGAAGGCTCTCCTTGCTGCATTTCACCCGTTCTAGTTGGCGATCACGTCCGGGTCACCAAATGTGGTGAAAGAAACAGGCAGGAGACGGACGTTCCAAAACAACGTTCTATTTCAATGGTGTCTCGTCAGGAACTGCTCTTCATGAGCGCGTGAGCGCGTGAGCGTATAGCTAGCGCGCGCGCCGTTTTCTCTTTTTCCAGTGCCGAGACTGGACTCGGTTGTCGGTGCGTCCAGTCCCTACACCTGCAAAGCCGGACTCCAGAAGAACTTTGACGAACGAGAACGACGACAGCGAGCGGAAGACCTCCTGCAAAGAAGGACTCCAAGACCCAACGAAACGGTCCCCAGCTTCGTTGAAGACGTCCCCCACCTGAGAAGCCGCGTCGATCCACTGGCCGCCGAGGGGAAAAAGCCGCGTGTTGTGATGAAAGGCGTGAAGAACGACATCTTCGGCGGCCTTGCTCGCCACCCACCAGCTACTGTCTTTGAATTCGTTGCCGAAGCAACGCACATCGAGTATGCACTGTCAGTCCGGGCCACCCACTACAACCGACTCGCCGGCACGCCCGTTACTTCAACTCTAACATTCCCGATCCGACCAGAGCGGCATCGTCGCTGACAACCTTCGAGAAATTGTCAGCGACGTCGTCAGAGAAGAGATCTGGAAAATTCTACCCACTGCTGATCGCCCCACCAAAGTTTACATCGTCGAGGTCGTCCATGAGGAGATTCAGGGAGCCTCCAAGCCAGAAGCTCCCTTCTCCGTGGAAGCACCGGAAGAGCCCACTTTCAGCTACGCCGCAATTGCTCCGATGAACGCCACCCCTTGGTCGCCCGTATACGGTGCCATCCCGACGTGAACCTCCAGCGCCGCAGTGCGTACGCCCAGAGCAACCTTAGGCAAAAAACGGACGTCTGGAGGAGTGTTGCGGAGTTTTCACTCCGAAATTGAAATTGTTCCGGAATCATTTCGCATTTTCGCGACCCCAGAAAGGGATGAGAATAGAATGCCGGTAGCGCTGGGAGGAATGGAATAGGTATAGAATTGGATACCTTTTGCCCCCCCGTAATGGAGTGGGAATGGAATGGGCTCGGTTCTTACATGAGCTGTGTCGCTTATCATCTATGGCCTACGGGCTGATGGCGCAATTCGCTAGTGCATGGTGAAGAGGCTCTTCAAACAGCATTATTGCGCTGGAGGTAACTGACGTCTTGATTGTTTCATCTTCTTATGCTCATTCGAGGATGAAAATGGCACGCCCTCAGTGAAGTAGCCAAAACCAAATAGTTGTGGACGGACAAGGTGTCTTTCCTGGCACCACGAGACGATACAAAGCGGCTGTTGTAATCATGCGCGATTAACATGTAGCTTTTACCCAGGATGTCGAACCGATCACAAACCGAAAACCGGCGACAAAAACGTTATTTTTAACTCAACCGGAAAAAACCTTTAGCACAAATCAAACAATTGATATTGAACACGAGACGGAACGGAAACGTAATTTCATGTGTCAGTTACGGGTTTATTGAAACGGTTCGGCGCAATTAAATGCGAGCAGAGCCTTCTTGCGGGTGGCGATGCCAAGCCAATTAAATATTCGCAATGGTGGCGTCAGTGGCTCAGGTTTGAATCAACAAACGGCAGCGACGTTTGTTTATATAACACTAACAAGGAGGTATATTTCACGCCAGTGTGAGCACGATTTGACGTCGGTGAGGAGGCGTTCACTTCTATCCTTTTTTACCTTAAAGTGGACCGCAAAGGACGCTACGAGCCACCCAAGCCAATTCATAACTCGGAGGGTGTCACGTGTCCTTCCCGTTGGGCGGAGCGACACGGGGAGCGCGAAGTAATGAGACAAGCTAAAAACTATGGGTTGGCTTGTGTAGGTCGTAGCATCCATCACAGTGTAACGGAATATGCCTGCCTATGCCGAAAGACTAAAGAGGTATTCTGTGTGTGCGTGCGTGTATATTTTTTTTATGCTAAGAAATATTCCTCGAGGAAGGAGAAAGCGAACATAAACTTCAAAATAAAAACAAGACGTTTACGGCTGAAGGCCATTTTTCCGCTGTGGCGTGATCTGGAGACGCCACGAGCGCGACAGTGCGGCTCTGGTCGTCAGTTGCCCAGTGCCCTGTATGCTGCTTGAAAAATATGTGTATGCTGTATGTGCGTCTTATTTAATTTGCAGGTCGCCCGTTGTATTTTTGGTCATTTTTTGTTTAGTTTTAATCGTCGTTCGATTAGCCTTCGTTGTCTTTCTCTTCTTCAACTCAGTCGTTCGAGCAAGTCGTTCGAGCGTTCTTTGGCGTGGGCAGTTTACCGTTTAGATCGAGATGAGCCCCGCACCGGCGTGCGGTCGTGTATCGGTACTGCGTGATTCCATAAAGACCCGAGGCTAGCAATCCTACTCCAGTGGCTAAATGTTTCACCTACCCTGGGTAACAATTGTCACTGTGCGTGCTGAGCTTGATTGACTTTCCAAGCGCTTGCGTAACCACGTAATTTTCATAGAACGGTGTTTGCGTTGAAAAGGAAAGGTCACAAAACGAAAAAGATATATATTTGTTTTCCTGTCCTGGCTTCCGCAGCACGCCTTCTGATGACCTATTTTTCTTGAAATGAAGATGACGCCGTGCTGAACTCGGCCTTTCTTGTAAATGACTGAGAGGTGTGGGTATTCTTTTAAGAACCGGTTGAAACTGTTTCGCGCTTGGTGGAACCGGCAACCGAACAGTTATTTCAAAAGCGTTTATTGAACCTTCCGAACCGAACAGGAACAAAATGCAGAGCTGCTGAAATAGAACCCGAACTGAACCAGAATATTGAACGGTTCGACTCCCTGCTTCTAGGTTGTAATGAAACAGATGATCTACTGGTTGCGTGCAACACAAATAAATAATTGGAATGATTATGTTAAGAAATCGTAAGAATCATGCGGCAGACGAAAAAAAATGTCGTTCTAAGGCAGGTTCCTTTTCGAGCTGCTGATAGCGACGCCGACTGACATGTGCGGTACGTGCTCCGAGCGTTTTTATGGCAAGCAACAAGTCCTGCTTTGTTCGAGAAGTTGCAGTATGCGTTTCCATTGCAAACATATCGCCGTTGGTAAAGGAGAGTACGAATTGCTAATGCAAAACGGCAAAAGTGATTATAAATGCTACGAATGCTCCAGACACCGAAGATCTTCGTTGGATGAGCGGCTCGACAATAGGGAGTTATAGTGGACCGTGTTTCCCCCTCCGCTAGCCCTCCGCTACGAAGAAATCGCCACTGCGCCTGCGCGCCGATGGCCTTGGCTGTAGGAGTTCCGGGTAGCGGAGGGGCTCAACAGAGCGGAAACACGGTCTACTATAACTCGCTAATGTCAGCCATGACGCAGCCAATGCATCCGGATTGCGTTTATCTACAAAAAATGTTGCATCTGAGTTGAAGCCATCGGCCGCAACTGACTTCGTCCGTCTTCTGAATGCTATTGCTACGAAGTTTGACGTCTTGACAGCTGAGGTGAAGAGCCTCAAGGCTGAGAGCACCTTTCTGCGTTCGGAAATTAGCTTGCTCAACAAGAAAATCCTCGAACGACTGCCATTGGATTCGAGACCTCGAGGAACGTACGCCGCAGCCGCTGCACCATTTACGTCCGTGCCGGGAAGCAGCCCTCGACGTCGGGAGCGGTGAGCCGAACCACTCAGACTACGGATGCCAGCCATCGAGTCGCCCACCACCTGGGCGGATTGCGATGCTGCCTCTGCTTCTACACGTGCGACTGGGCAAATACATGTAGCTCGTCCGGCTTGTCCTTGGATTGGCGACGACGACTTCACACCGGTGCAGCGCAAACCACAAACTCCAGCGCCAAGAGGGACTGTAAAGTCCGGCAAGGTGTTTGCTGTTCCTCGTAAACAGGTCACAAAGGCGCTTTTTGTGTTTAGGCTGGACCCTCGTGCGTTTGCACCAGACATTGAGAGTTTTGTGGCCACCTTTATACTCAGCATATTGATTCGTACGCGTCGTTTCACCTCTCTGGTAATCAGTGAGTGTTCCACATTTCGTATAAACCGGAGTTATTGGCAGGCTCCATCTTTCACCAGTTTCTTTTTTTTTTGGTAGGCAGGACAGCTTTCTAAGTCTTTGTGAATGACTTTCTAGAAGCTGAAAATGTTTAATACAGTTTAACTGTACTACAAGAGCACGCATGGTGTGCGCTCCAACTCTTCTGAGTTTATTTTGAATATTACGTCGTGCTGCTTTGATCTAGTTTGTTTAACGAAGACTTGGCTCTGCTCCGGATCTCCGATAATAGTTAATTTTCATCAAGTTACTCTGTGCACCGTCAGGATCGGAAGTACGATAGAACGGGCATAAACATTGGGCGTGGTGTGCTTATTTCGCTGAAGTAGGCAGTTCACTCCAACCGAAGTGTGTATTTGGAATTTTATGCGGAGTGTGTCTGGGTTGAGATTACAGCGAGTGATGGTTACAACTATTTCGTTGTAGGATTACGCTGCGTTCATAGAACACTTCGAGTCACTTCATAAAATTGTAGATTTTACCAAGTTTCTCGTTTAGATATATGGTGAATTTATTTGCCAGGGTGGACTGGGCAGCGGGTACCGTTTCTTTCACGGCGAGCGTGACTTCTAAAAAGGCTTACTTGCTGCTTTAATTTTTAAGCTATTTAGATTTTTGACACTGTAACACAATTTTGAATTCTTGCAGAAATCTACTTGACGTGTGGTTATCGAACGCCCTACATAAATTTGCAACCTACGCTTTGGACCCTTTAGTGCCGGTTGATACTTATCACCCTCTTTTTTACTACGAAATTCTGCATATCGTGCAGGCAAAGAGTAAACCATAATGCTGTTGAGTACTCGTATTCCAGTGGCAATTATCTTGAACTGTACCATTATCTGGAGCAATATGACAGGTGCGATGTCTTCAAAGATAGTGAAATGGACTTGGCTACTATTAAAATGACTTCAGTTGTCGGAGACGCATTGAAGGCGTTTATTCTGAAACAACGGACACGCTCGAATAATTATCCGAGCTGTTTTTTAAAAGACTTAAAGATTGCATCCCGAAAGAAACTGCACTATTATCGCATGTTTAAAAATTCAGGATAGCCGCTATGGTAGCAAAAGTTCAGCATATATTGTTAGAGGCAGACGAAAAGAAAGACGAGGAGTAGAATCGGGCCCTTGTCAACGTTAAGTGGCATTCCGTCAGTCAGAACTGAAGTTGACTCCAGTGAGCCTGTAAGTTTTTGGTGGCAACGATGGGATGATTTCTACATTTCGATGGCGAATCCACTGCACTTTACGTCCACCCCGGCAGCACTTCGCAGGGAGTAGCTGATATTGGCTTCTCCACGAGTGTTCCAACGCCGCGCCTTGAAACTAACTTGAATGTTCTCCAAGTGACGTGAATTGGCCACAGAGCGCCGCTTCGGGAATTTGTTTGGAGGACCTCGACACCTGTCCACCAGTTCTGGATAAATGTAAGATTATTTCAACAGTTAGCGCTTTGACGTGCCGTGAACCGAAGTGCCCGTGCAAGACCTAAACCGTCACTAAAGTTAAAACCCTTCGACGGCAGCGTACCCGTTCACCTTTATCTGTATTAGGCTGACATTATTGCACAAGCCAACGGCTGGATTGAAGACAACTAAGTTCACGCGCTTGTCTCCCAGCTGCAAGGACCAGCTCTAGACGTGCTTTTCCAATTCGATTGTATCCACCTACTATTCCCGGCCCTACGTGAAGCACTGGAGTGATGTTTCGGAGATAGACATCTCCAGCAAGTGCACAGCTCGGAGTTAAGTTTCCGCCCTCAGCGCTTTCATGAAACCCTTCAGGAGCTGGCTGCCGACGTCCAGCGCTTGATTGTCAAGGCGCATCCTGGAGCACCAACAGTCGCAAATGATAAGATTGGCACCTCGGCTTCTGCAGGCGCAGTAGCTGATCCAGGTGTTCAAGTATTTGTACGTCTGTCACGACCTATAACCTGCAAAGATGCCCTGGATCAAGCACTAAAAGCAGCAACCGCTCGAAAGGGTCACAGAGTTCGGCCAGACGGCTAGGCATCTACAAAAGCCATTATAACCACTTTCTGCCTCATCTTCGGCGCCAAAAGGCGGTATGGTAGAAATACATACAATCCTCTAGAACAACCAGCCCGATGTGAGGCAACTGATCAAGCTTCCAAGGTTAACAACGGAGCGAGCACGGTGCTTTCTTCAGTGAATTTTCTAAAAGTTCATCTAACATCAGTTGGGAACAACAAATCATCGGTTCCAGAATTTACTGTTTGAATGAAATGCATTGGATACCAAGATGCTCTTCTGACACGGGAGCAGCGGTGAACATTCTTGCATCACCCCTGGTTCCAGCAGACACACGTCTTCGTCCGATGTCACTTGCATTGTTCACTGTGAACTGTATTGCCATTCACACCCTGGGTATTCTCACTTTGCAAGTGAAAACGCTTGAGAGTACATCACCAGTAGAGTACGTGGTGTGCCCGGTACAGCACGGGTGCGCAAACATATGCTTCGAAATACGGGAGAACGGGAAGGATATTCCCGGGAAGGTGAACCGCGGGAAGGCATCCGCCGATCCCGGAGGAGTGGTTCTGTTTCACGTGGGGTCCGGAGGCCTAGCGACTCCGTTCGGATCGCTTGCTCCATCTCGGATCTGGTCAAGTGATGGCGGCGTGCTCCAAAACGACCAGTGGGATTAGCCATGCGAAACGAGGCATGTCGTCCTACGAGACTTTCAAGAGCCTGCTGTTGCTCATGGTCCTAAAAGTGTTACTGGTGGAAACAATACACATTTCCATAACGGTTGTCTTTTGTGTCTTACACTAAGACAGTTAGGTATGAAGTAACGCCGCAAGTAGCGGATTACTTTTGTGGTTACAGTTCCTTACTTTTATGGAAGGGTAATTGTAACTGCAGTTAGTTACAACTTAGCCATTTGTAATTGTAAATGTAATCTCTTTTTTCTTAGCAAAGTATACAAGTTTGATCCTATCCACTTATGTTTGGTGTTTTATTGGCCCAGAGCTAGTAAGTCAACCAACCATATTCTGTTTGCAGCTCGCAGGAAGGTATTTCAGCTCTGCCTTCCTCGTAAAATCTAGCACTACATTCGCAACCTCAAGAACACCTTGTGACCCCCATCCCGTATCTGAACATCTTGTGGCCTTAACATCACGTAAACCACCGAAGAACACATTTCTGGTTCTGCAAACCCTTTAATCGACCAATCCTTCCCCGCACCACCGCCATGTGCCTTTCCAGCATCGAGGACCCGGATGACGTTTTCTCTTTTATGACACTACATATCTCTTTTTATTAGCTTAGTTCTTCAACATTTAAATATTCTATAAATGCCATAAGTTTGTCTTGGGTGTACATTATTTTCGTTTTTAGTGTTTCTGTTTTGCTTTTTTTTGTATAACCTCGATGACACGCTCCCCCCCCCCCTTAGGTACCGCCCTTAATGGGAACTTAAGTTGAAATAAATGAATTGAAAGAGAGACGTCCAGTTGATGTAATCATTGTCTATATATGTCGCGCAATATTGACCCACCGATATATTAACAGCGCGTAGCGATATCTGCTTGGCGTCTAGAACGGCAGGCATAAAAAAATAACTTGAGGCACTTCCAGCAAACTTCTGGGTTGTTGCTTTTCGATTCGGTCCGTAACGTGTCTCCAACGGGTAGGCTCGACGTGCCCACGTTTTCCTTAAATGTCCGCCTAATTAGGTCACAATCATGTCATGATGTTGCCTGCCACCAGGATTTTGGCGGTGGCACAGCAGCTCAGGTTGATGAGAATGATCCCGTAGACACCTGTATTGGTGTAGGTCGTTTTCCAACTTGATTTTTCACGAAATCTTCAGTAGTCAGGAGTTTGTAGATTACGACGATAGCGGCACATGCGTCCCTTTGCTTTCTACCCCTAAACTTCTACGACCAGCCTTCAGTATTGGGACGTCCAAGGTCGTGACACGCCGGTTTCGGGACCACTTTGGATTTATGGGTGCTATAGGACGCTAAACGCTTCGACTGGTGTGTTTAGTAATCTACGAGGATGCTGTAATAACGTGTTTTTTATTTTCTAGGTAACAAAGAGTTCCAGGACCATCGTGTTGTGTGCCTCAGTGACGGGTCCGCGTGGGACACAAGCCTCTGTGGCGGCAAGGCTTCGTCGTTGGCCGTCCTGAGCGCGATGGTACCGCTGTCTCGAGAGAAGGTAAACATGGTGGATAAAAGAATGGAAGGGTGCATACTGCCGAGCCGTACAAATCACCTCATTAGTGTTCTAAAGCCATCACACACCGCCAACACAGCTCAAATAAAGTCCCGTTGTCACGAACAATGCACTGATTTGATCTCCATTAATCGCAGGGACGTAACTCATTGTTCGTACTGAAAATAATTGAGTGACTTATGATTCCGATGCGTGCCTAATAATATTAATGTGCCTTTCTTGCAAATTATGAAGATGGCACAAAATGATTCATTTCCCTGTGACGTTGTTTTATTTCAATGTAATATTGTCGCGCCCTTCGTACCAAAGGCATGCTTAGCGAATAAAATATGCGTATTATTTTTACCTAAATTTCCATGCACTGAAATATTACACATTCCCTAATAATAACAATTCGCATGCTGTATAAAAGAAAATTGATGCGGTTCCTAATAACGCTCTTTCCCACAAACCACAAACATGGAAATGTAAATTATTTATAACGCAGCTACCGTAACTGAGAAGCAGCTAACTCGAGTCTCATCCTCACTCATTCGAAACATAACTCCAAAAATTTACTTGCTGGAAAAATCTTGATATTTAGTTTAACGTGAGGCCACAACAGTATACTTTATGGTTTAGGATTTACTCGTGAAAGCAACAGCATTTACAACTAAGTCTAAGCGCATATATCAATAAAATATAGATAATAAAAACCAAAGTAGACTGGCGAATTTTACACAATGCTGAGGTTACACATTCAAAAGATACAGGAAGGGTTCAAAATTGAGGGTCTGGGAGGGTGGTTAGCTCTGTCTTCTTTTTCCGCCTATTAAAGCATGAGGCGCTCTTAATTGAACCCTCAACCCCAACATTCTGTCCGTCCGTCTGTCCGTCAGTCTGTACGTACACGAGCGAACGATATGAAGGTGAACGCCGGACCGTCGACCGGTGCGTGCTATCAGCGCCATGACGCGGCTGCCGCGGCGGCTCGCTTTCTTATCGCTCGCTTCGCCAAGATTAAGCGCTTGGATCGATTGCTGTTCTCAGCTCTGCTGCTACTCCCCGCAGAAAGCGTGGAGGTGGGTTTCGATTTCGGCATCGCTTTTTGTGGGCGCCATGGCCACGTCATTGCCGGGCAATGATTTGCACATTGTACGTGAACTAGAGCGGAAGTTCGGAATAGCTTATCAGTGACTCGACCGATATTTTTAAAAATGAGCGAACGCTATCAACTGCGAACGCTAATAACTGTAATTTTTAAGAAACGAAAAGTATAAGTTACTGTTTGATTTGTTCCGCAGCCTTCCGGTTTAGCACATATCACAACGAAAAAACTACTAAGTCATATTGTCTAGCAATAGCGTCTGAACCGCTCCTTCCCCAATCCTCGCGCTTTCTGCGGGGAGTAGCAGCAGAGCTCAGAACAGTGCTCGATTCAAGCGCTTAATCTCGGCGAAGCGCGGGATAAGAAAGCGAGCCGCCATGGCAGCCGCGTCATGGCGCTGATAGCACGGACCGGTCAACGGTCCGGCGTTCACCTTCATATCGCTGGCGGGTGTACATTTCCTACAAAATTTTGCAAGGGAGTGAACGTCAAGATACCTCAACAACAATTTTGTTTCCACGCTTACGGAAGTAGAAAAATGAACGTGATGTGACGTGGTGCCTTGAGACCAATACACCTATTCAGTTTACCACTTAATTTAACAGGAATCTTTCCTTTACGTGACCTGAGGTAACCAGAGATATAGACAAATTCAATTTCCCCACTAGATGTAGTGAAACAATTTATTTCATATGAACTAACGTCCTATAAAACACCAATTTAGTCTACCCTCTAAATTGCGCGAGAAAATGGATGCCGTGTGACCTGACGTCACTTGGCTGTAGCCTCCTAGCTACAGCTCGCTTTTCACCTCGAGGAAATGGAGTGCTGTTTGACAATAAAGCTTGGGTTTGGGCTAGTTGGTTATTCATTGTATTTGTTCTGCGCTGCTATGGTTTACGAACTTGGACAATGAAGACTAGAAGGACTACACATACACACGAACGGCGCAAACTAACAACTGGTTTATTTTTCCTTCCTTCCCTTTGTTCTTTTTACTTTTCTATGTGTTTTTTCTTTCATCCATGGTGTGGAAGGAAAAATAAACCAGTTGTTAGTTTGCGCCTTTCATGTGTATGTTTAGTCCTTCTAGTCTTCATTGTCCAAGTTCGTAAACCATAGCAGCGCAGAACAAATACAATGCTTTTTGACACGGCGCGATTCGTGGCACTGACTCCAAAAGTGGTCAGTGGCACATAAGTGGTCATTGCCGCGGCACTCACCACTAGACACTAGCAACGGCATGTAATTTTTAAATCATGTAAATAAATACCTAGCTGTGTTATGGGAGGCACGCTTCATGGCTGGTTACCCTAACGACTACTTCCCTGACTTGGGCGACTCGAGAAGTATCCCCTCCCCACTTGCTATTAGACCTGCTGTGATCCTGAGACTACCAGAGTTACGGGCCGATGATTCAGGTCTTAGGTTTGCGCAACTGTAAAACAAGCTCTACTATCACTTAACCACCTCCCAGATAAGGCGGTGCGACCTCCTCATCGACACCCTAGCATTACAAGCCGCCACACAAGTTCGGGCTATTCTCCTGTCCCCGCTCGGCGACGACCTGTGTGACACTTTTTATGTCTGATTATCTGTTACCAAGTCCGAACGCAAGCCCCTGCCAGCTTACAGCAACATAGGGCAAGACTTAAGGCGGAGAGCTAACCCCAGCCTATCAATGGCTATTTAAAGAACAGAAAGCATCCTGAGTGTTTGCTAGCCTCTGGCCGGTAGCAGGATGTCCTCACCGGTAGCAAGGAGGCACTCATCGGTCGCCCTTAGCACCTTCTTAGCGCTGAAGAACTGGGGGAACGCCCTCCATCTCTTTTCTTGCATCGCCTGCAGCACCTGCTGGGCGACATGGTGGCCCCCATCACCCCTCGAGAGCTGTTTCTTCATTTCTTCAATGCCTCCCGGCACCTATTCGCGTCAGCTTAGCAGCGGCCCATAGACTTGCACTCGGGAAATTTCCCGAGCTGGCTGACGAATTTAGGGAAATCACCGCCATGGCTGCAACACAGCAGTCTCTCGGCCTTGCTTCGGATGTTGCCAAACTTAGCTGAGCTTCACGAAAGTTGACAAACGAAGTATCGCAACTTCGGCGCGAGTACAGCCTCTCTACGGAACTATACTCGGCGGTGTTCAGAAGACCGACCATGGCAACGCTTAGGCTCTGACAATACCAGTCGTTCTTCACCACCGCCCTGATTCGTTGACATGTCGCACTGTCGAAACTTCCGGCAGTTCGGATCTGAGGCCAGCCACTGCTGCCCTTCTTGTTCCTGGAGCCAGAAAAACGGAAAGACCGGTCACTAGCATTGGCGAGCGACCCATACCGCCTCACCAGCCGCCTTTTTCACCTGTACAGGCTTCCTGGTAGAAACGGAATTTTAAGTAAGCTACCTTACTTCTCCCGCGTTCGATCGCTGCAAGCTGTCAACGCTTATCCCAGTGCCACCTATGGGAAAATGTCGCTGACCTCAAACATCACTTTACGACCCATTTTTCAGTGGTTGTTTTGGGTGCCAGATGTGGGGTGCGCGATCACCGGTGCCGAAGCTCTGTGTATTGCTACATATCGATGCATGAGCAACATGCGGATCATAGATGAAACAACGCATACTGTACGTGTCGGGGATATCATTCAAATTTCCAGCGATTAGTCCTCCTTTCATGAGACCGTTGCCTATCGAGATCACCCGCCTGATCGACACGTGTCCCGACCTAACCAAGGTTGGAACTATAGTGACCCTCACGGTCAGCACAAGCCGGTCTACAAAAGAAGATAAAGAAAAGGCGGGGCTCGCGCGGCGCGGGCACATAAACGCAGTTCGAATCCTACCGCTGTCTGTACTGGTCGCTCTCATTCCAGCTCCTACAGATTTGGTGACCCGGTATCGGACTCACGCCTTCCACCCTGCTGCTGTTTCCATGGCTCACGCCGGCCCATCAAACGTTCCTCACGGCGACGCCCTCCTCACGGCAACGATCCAAAACATTCGGCTTCCGCCTTTTTGGTCCAAAAATCCCCGAGTATGGCTCATGCAAGTCGAGGCACAGTTCCGTCTCCGGCACATCACCAGCCAAGAGACGAAATACCTTCACACCGTCTCCTCCTTGCCAGCCGACGTAGCCGAGGAACTGGCCGACATTCTCTCCACTCCGGATCCGGTCAGCCCCTTCGACCAACTGAAGGCCGCCATTCTTGACCGCAAGACCGAGTCGGAGCGCAGCAGGCTTCAGCAACTCCTTAACACCGAGGAGCTCGGTGACAGACGACCGTCCCAGCTTCTCCACCGAATGCGTCAGCTGCTGGGAACCCAGAACCAAGACCCCAACAACCACCTCCTGCGTGAGTTGTTTTTACAACGGCTCCCATCGACCATGGTCCCGGTTCTGGCGGCCGCGGAAGACATGTCGCTCGACAAGCTCGCTGAGCTTGCCGACCGTGTCGCCGACTACTCGCGTGCCCCTGGCATCAGCGCTGTCGCCAATAGAACGCCCGCAACAACATCAGAGGACTCTAGACTGTCGCGCCTTGAGGACCGTATCGAGGCCCTGAGTCATCAGCTTGCCACCCTTGCACCTTTGACGCGGCATCGCCAACCACGGTTCCGCTCCCGTCGACGCTCGGGCTCTCGCTCCCGTTCCCTGGAGCGCACTCCCTCCAACACAGGTGAGGACGACACTACCTCGGGTGTGTGCTGGTACCATCGTACCTTCGGAAACACTGCCCGCAAGTGCACCCTACCTTGCTCTAGGGCGGGAAACTAGATGACCGGGCACTGACGGCGGCAAGCGGCACCGGTCAACAGGAAAGCCGCCTCTTTTACGTCGTAGACAGGGTAGCTGGCCATCGCTTCCTTGTCGACACTGGAGCCGAGGTCAGCGTACTACCGGCCTCTTCTGTGGACCGACAACGCAAGCAAAAGACCTCCCCGCTCCAGGCGATCAACAATTCACCCATCGCCACCTACGGTCAGCGGTCCGTCACACTCAACCTCGGACTGCGCCGCACATTTCGGTGGCTATTCATTGTCGCCGATATCAAGCAGGCTATCCTGGGCGCTGACTTTCTCAGCTTCTACAACCTTGCCGTAGACATTCATTCACGGCGCCTCATTGATTTGACCACACACCTCTCTGTAAATGGCGTGCTCTCAACCACCACGACGACAGCCATTCGCGCGTTTTCGCCGTCGTCAGATTACGAGAAAATTCTTGCGAATTTCCCGAACATCACGAGACCGCACACACGAGAGTCGCCGGTGAAACACACCATCACCCACCACATCGCTACCTCTGGCCCTCCCGTTTTCGCGCGTCCTCGCCGACTGTCTGGAGAACGCCTCGCCATCGCTCGTCGCGAGTTCGAGCACATGCTCGAACTTGGAATCGTTCGTCCATCGTCGAGTAACTGGGCATCACCTCTTCACATGGTCGCCAAGAAAGATGCAGGTGACTGGAGACCATGTGGTGATTATCGCGCCTTGAACGCCAAGACTCAACCTGACAGATACCCACTGCCTCACATACAAGACTTCACCGCGAATCTGGCTGGATGCCAGATCTTCTCCAAGATCGACTTGGTGAAGGCATACCACCAGATTCCGGTGGAGCCTGCAGACATCCCAAAGACCGCCATCGTTACACCTTTTGGCCTCTTTGAATATGTGAGAATGCCATTTGGCTTGCGGAATGCCGCCCAGACTTTCCAACGCACCATCAACGAGGTGACGCGCGGCCTAGATTTCGTATTCGCTTACCTAGACGATATTTTGGTCGCCAGCGCATCGAAGAAAGAACATGAGCAACATCTGAGCGCCCTTTTTACCCGGCTTGACGACTACGGTTTGGTCATCAACCCCAACAAATGTCTTTTCGGCGTGACCAACATCGAATTCCTGGGCCACCTCGTCACCCCACAAGGCATCAAGCCTTTAGAGACCAAAGTCACCGCCATTCGTGACTTTCCTCAACCAACATCTCTAAAAAAGTTGCGTGAATTCTTGGGCCTACTGAACTTCCATCGTCGGTTCCTGCCGAAGTGTGCTGAGTTACTAAAACCCCTAACTGACCTGCTCGCCACCAAAAGGAAGCCTCGGCGTCTCTGAATTGGAGCGAAAGTGCAGCGTCTGCCTTTTCGTTAGCGAAACAGGCACTTGTTGACGCCGCAATGCTCACCCACCCTGCCCCAGACGCGCCACTCCGACTCCTCACAGACGCATCAAACGTAGCTGTCGGCGCGGTTCTTCAACAGAACGTTTCTGGCTGGCAGCCGCTCGGTTTTTTTCACACAAACTCAAAGACGCTGAACAGAAGTATAGTACCTTCGCACGGGAACTTCTAGCAGTGTATCTGTCCATCAAACACTTTCGCCACTTCATCGAGGGCCGGGACTTTTACGTTCTCACCGATCATAAGCCCCTGACATTTGTGTTCCATCGAAACCACACCGACTACACCGCGCGTGAAATCCGGCACCTCTGCTTTATCTCAGAGTTTACCGTCGATCTCCGACATGTCAGCGGCCAGGAAAATACTGCTGCTGACGCACTCTCTCGCGTAGCAAACATTAATTCAGCTCAACATCCAGTGGATTTTGAAGAGCTAGCAGCCGCTCAAGACGATGACCCCGAGCTACAACGCCTTCGTGACTCTTCTGCATCTCTCAAGTTCGCTGACATTCCTCTACCTCTTTCTCCAACAACCGTCACTTGCGAGACGTCAACCGGCGTTTCACGCCCGTTTGTACCACCAACGTTTCGTCGGACTCTGTTCGACCACTTGCACAACAAAAGCCACCCGGGAATCCGTGCTTCACAAAAATTGATTACCGCTCGCTTCTTTTGGCCGAACATGAATGCGGATGTCCGCCGCTGGTCTCGAAATTGCCTTAAATGCCAGCGCGTCAAGATCATCCGACACACCATCACCCCAACCTCACCATTTCGCCCACCAGACTCGAGGTTCGGCTCATGTCCACCTCGACTTAGTTGGACCTCTTCCTTCATCCCGAGGTGCCTGTTATCTGCTGACTTGCGTGGACCGGTTCACTCGGTGGCCCGAGGCAATCCCTGTCCCCGACATGACAGCAGAGACAGTCGCGAAAGCCTTCCTCGACGGCTGGGTGTCGCGTTTCGGCTGTCCTACAGTCGTAACTACCGACAGAGGACGACAGTTCCAGTCCGCCCTTTTCGCGGCTTTTGTCTCCATCCTGGGCGTCCGACACATTCATACCACCGCCTATCATCCATCAGCTAATGGCATGGTGGAACGACTCCACAGGCAGTTGAAGGCAGCCCTCGCCACCTACGAGCCGCGCGAACGTTGGGCCGACCATCTCCCCCTCGTCCTCCTGGGCCTTCGCTCGGCGCTCAAGGCCGACCTCGGCTGTACAACAGCTGAGCTTGTATATGGTTCCCCATTGCGCCTCCCTGGAGACTTTTTCTCTCCAACGTCCCCCGACTCTCAGCACGAACCAAGCAGTTATGTCGCAGACCTTCGACAAACCATTCGTGAGCTGCGACCAGTTCTTCCCGCTCAGAGGAATCCTCAACACATTTTCATGAGCCAAGACCTTGAGTCGTGCACCCACGTCTTCATACGGCGCGATCGTATTCGTCGACCTCTTACACCAGCTTACGATGGACCTTTCAAAGTGCTCGCTCGCCAGGTCAAGACCTACACCCTCGACATCGACGGTCATCATGACGTTGTTGCTACAGACCGCGTCAAACCGGCCTACCTGGACACTGCCCTGCCTACGCCCGCCTCTGCCATTACCACCCCACTGCCAACTTCGGCGTCTGCACCTAGACCCCAGCGCGTCACTTGGGCTCCTCCGGCATCCATCGCTCTACAGGGGGAGCCTTATAGCGACCCTCACGGTCAGCACAAGCCGGTCTACAAAAGAAGATAAAGAAAAGGCGGGGCTCGCGCGGCGCGGGCGGGTCACCAAATCTGTTGGAGCTGGGAAGAAACGAACCAGCTCGGACAGCGTTTGGATTCGAACTGCGTTTATGTGCCCGCGCCGCTCGAGCCCCGCCTTTTCTTTATCTTCTTTTGTAGACCGGCTTGTGCTGACCGTGAGGGTCACTATAGAACCACCGATGAAGCCGAGAAGCGTAATGGAACCCATCATATTTTCACGACAAGACCGCGAGTTCGTTGCCGGCTACGTCGTTTTGAACCAGAAGGTATCTGAACACATGCTTTACCTTGGCACTCCGTGCCCCTCGTGAAGTTCTTAGTCATCCACACTTTTCATGGTGCCCAAAAAGATCGGTGATTGGTGCCCGTGTGGCGACTATCGCACCCTCAACGTGGTGACGGTACCTTATCGCTACAACATTCCCAGTGTCCACGAGTGGATGTCATTTCTATCGGGAGCAACTATGTATAATAAAATCGACCATATCAAGGCATATCACCTGATTACTGTAGAGCTTGGCGACATCCTTTAACTTGCAACACCTACACCTTTTGGGCTCTTCAAATAAGTTCGAATGGCGTTTGGGCTTCAAAGTATGACCCAAACGTTTCAACGTCTTTGAGACAATATCAACCTAAACCTCATTCGTTTTTACTGACGACCTTCTAGTCGCCAGTAAAGACTCCAATAAGCCAAAGGACCACTTGGTCCAACCCTCCATCAGGCGTTGCGATCATGGGATCCTAATTGGCCTCCCAACTAGAATATCTTGGCCATCAAATATCCTGAGAAGAAATGAAGTCACTTACAGACAAGGTCAAAATCATTATGAAATATACACCTCCAACGAAATGTGTACTGGGGCTATTCCTTTGCTTGGTCAGCTTCTACAGGCGCTTTTTGCCACAATGTGTGGTGTTAATTCACCTCTTAGGTGCCTTGGCCTGCACGTTCACCACAAAAAGTAACCTTGGGATAGGCCTTCTGACGCAGCACTCGTCTTCAAAATTTTCATAAAAAAACTCGCTGACGCTACGATGCTTTTTGACCCTTCACTTGACGCAGAGACATGCTTGATTTTAATGCCTCCATCTCCGCAGTTAGTAGCTTCTTGCAGCAAAAGATGAGCCACATCCGGTTTACCATATCTTTCTTCGCTTTAAAGCTGGAAGACACGGAAATGCGCAGCACCACTTTCGGCGAAGAGTTGCAACCTGGCTACTTGCTTTTAAAGCATTTTATTGATTTCCTGGTGGGGCAGACGTTTTTAATTACAACTGGCCACAAGCCGCGTCTTCATGCTATTCAGCCATTCAAACAAAATCACTCTCCCGAAAAATTTTGCCATTTCTCATTCATCCCATATTCAAAACCGATTTACGCCAAGTGAAGGAAGAAGGCGACAATGCTGCCGATACTTTATCTCCTCTGAACCTTAACGCTTTTGATGCGGAGAAAACCTTGTTCTCTATTTTTGAGCTTACAGAGGACCAACACTCGCCCTCGAAAGGCTCATGAAAAGACTCTTTGCCACTGCAATGCTTGTCCACCCTTCGCCTGACGCAAAGACATGCCTGGTGGTCAATGCCTCCGTCTCCGCATTTAGTGGTGTCTTGCAGCAAAATATCAGCAACATCTGGTCGCCCATATCTTTCTTCGCTTAAAAGCTGGAAGACACGAAAACGCACTACAGAACTTTCGGCAGACAGTTGCTGGCTGGCTACTTGCCTTTAAAACATTTCAGTGATTTCCTGGAAGGACGGACGTTTTTTGTAGCGACTGACCACAAGCCACTTTTTCATCCTATTCAGACGCTAAGCCAAAAGCACTCACAAGAATGAATAATTGGGTGAGTTGGTGGGAACTCATCGTAGGAAACAGCGCAAAAACAGAGGAGGACGAAGAAGAAACACACGGGACGAGCGCAGGGCAGCGCGCGTCCCGTGCGTTTCTTCATAGTCCTCGTTTGTTTTTTGCGCTGTTTCCTATGACAAAATCACTCACCTAGAGAATTTCTTAACCTCTCCTTCATTCCGGAATTCATAACCGATTTACGCCACGGGAATGAAGAAGATAATAATTTTGGAGATATCTCCTCTTAACCTGAACGCTCTTGATGCGTAGAAAACGTTGTTTACCATTTTCAAACAGAGAGAGGCCCAATAAAATTGAAGCAGATAGCTTCAATCTAGTATATGTTATTTTCGGGTCGCGGGCTTTGTGACACGTTCCTTTGTGACACGTTCAAAGGAATCATTTGGTCAAACGTCCCACAAATTCCGCTTTGAGCGTTGTTCCTCCCAATCAATTTGCTCTTACATCCTGATATCCGTGCAACGCAGAAGTTGATCACGAGCCATATTGTTTGGCTAAATGTTAAATGCTCGTAATTTGGTACGCTCCTGTCTTGCCTGGCAAAGCTCTAAAGAGCAGCGACACACATTAACATCGTACGGCAAGTTTCCACTCCCGTCGCTACGCTCCGAGCAGGTTCAAATGGAAATCGGGGGTACCATGCCAACATCACGCGGATACACATATCTACTAACCTGCCTGGATCGCTTCTCCTGGAGGCCAGGTGTTCTCTCTTTGTATAACGGCGAAGACGATAGCCAGAAATATAAATTTTATTCGGTAAGCCGTTTTGTTGTACCATATACACCCCCACAAACCGAGGTCTTCATTATGAGCCTGCCTTGTCTGAACTACTGACGTCACTCCTTGGCTGCCCACTTTCTACTGTTCACCATCCAGCAGCAAAGTCTATATCGGAACTCCTCCACAGACAACTATAGTAAACTCTCCGTGCTATCCTGGGCTCCGATTTTGTTCGAGAGCCAGAGCGTTCTCGCCTGCTGGCTGGACGTGGCTCAACCGCTAGCATCTAATCCAACAATCATACGTTTTGACCCGGGTTCACAATAAGGCGATACATTGGTCAGAAGGTGTCACCACCAAACAAATATCAATAGGTATCCTTAGTACTCCTTCATACACCGCTCAAGGTCAGCTTGTATGCGACAAGAAAACAACATGAGATTTGGGTTGTCAACGGCTTTAAAAAGTGAAATAGCAGACGATCTTGATCTTAGATGGCCGTCTCATCTCAGTTCGCCGCTGCGATCGGTTCGTAGCATCCCTACCAAAATAAAAGATTATTGATTTTCCAGTCAAAATGTTTGGTGGATTATGAAGCCGAGATCGCAACTGGATTCCATATATTGGAAAACATACTGGAAAATGGGAAGCTGCAAACAAAGCTGGAAAGTTGGAAGCTGGAAATGATGTGGTACAGTTGGAAGCTGCTGATTGTTCCGAATTGTCGGCTGCGTAAAACTTAATCAATTTATTGCGAAAAACTAAGTGGGCAATTCTATAGCTATATTATCAATTATTACTGGTTCAAGATTCGCACACGAAATGTGTCTGGGATAGGAACCATAAAATTATATAGTAAACGTAAAGAGTGTCCAATAACTCCCTACCGCGGCCCAGGTGCTAGGATATACAATACCCGCCAGCTGGCGAAGTGCTGCCTATATTTCTACATTCGTTATATTTGTACCATGAAGAAATATTTTCGATTAATTTATATATTTCTAAAACTATTAGTAGCTGCTTCGAACGTTTTCGAAAAATATTACAACGACTGCGGCTGGGGCTTTGGCAAGACGCACGACTTGTCAGCTGCCCGAACATTCAGCCAAGGTGGTGGGGGACAGATGTCGCGTGCTGTTGCTGTCATCGTGTGGTGTTCTCGACATTCTTTCTTTGTGGCGAAGGATTGACGGTTAAAGTGCAACCACGTGGGGTGTGTTTCAGTGACTCTCGAGTGTCAGCTGCGTCGCCGAAACGCTATTTTTTTAGTTTTCCGCAAATCCAAGCGAGCTGATGCTACAAAAACGAACGTTTTGTCTTTAACTACGCTTTCACTTTACGAGCGTGCGTGCATTACACCTTCAGTTGAAGCTTCGAGCTCGCTCTTGTAGCTCCTCCTTTGCTCGCCCTTACTGTGAAATGGAGTGCGCATTTCCAGTGTCTGTTTTGGAATTTAGAGTTTCAGCACGCAGCTAAGCAATCGATTTTCGTCTCAATTAAATATTCTAGTTAGTCAAGGCAGACTAGGTGGCCCAAGATACCACCTAACACGAACGAAATTAATTATATTAGTTATCCATCTCTTAAGATAGCAGCCATCTCTCTCTCTAGCCGTGTAGTGAATGGAAGCGCCTCAGCAGAAAGCCAAGACCAACTTCACAACAGCCGCTTGGTGCGCCGAGAGTCAAGTGAGCCGCTGAGTCTACGAAAGTGGTCACACTACGTTACTATATAACCTTATGTAGAAACAAACAGACAGACACAACCAAAAGTAGCTGTCGTATGCATCACAAAAAATTACTTTTTGTACATAGCATCAATCGAGACCATGGTATTGCTTATAATTATAATAGATAAAAAAAAACATTTCACTTTCCCATTACTCTAGTAAGTTGTATACTTCAGTTTTGCACAAATATTTGCCCCTTTTGTGCGGTAAGCCCAGTCAACCCCACAAGCACTGCGAAAAAAAAAAATCCCGCTTCAAGGCCTCCGAATATTCAACGGAACAGTATCCACTGTCGTAAAGCCACATGACAATTTCCGAGTCGAAAAAAGTAATAAATTCAACGACTAAAAAATGTATCTTCACTCTTAACAAGTTACTTAGAGATCACATGTAGTCAGTGCGTTCTATGTACTTTAAAAAAGCACACGCTATTAAAGAAAAGAAAACAAGGAATAAAAATAAGAAAGCTTACCGAATTTTGTGCCTAACACTGTCCATAACTGTTCTACACAGCCAATCGTTCACATTACGCTGAAGCGCACAGTGCAGTCATTCATGTTTTTGCAGTCCCGCGCTACGAGTGCGACAAACCACAGATCGCTGTTATGCCACGGGTTATACGAATGCACTGCTCCTCCACGAGCTCCGATGGGTAGTTGGTCGAACAAACAAGATCACCAAAGTCCGCAGTTTCTTCCTTCACTTTGATAAAGTCTTCGTCGCCACAGCCGCGCACTACATGATTCTGTTTTTTTCACTTCGATTAGTACTTTGATTAGTAATGACCACGCAGGGAGATTCCTGTTATCTTTCAGAACTGATGATTATCGTGGGCAATAGTTCATGTTTTTCTTCTGAAAAAAAAACACAGTATTTTCCAATAAAATACTTTTGTCCGAAGTTTCTTACTTTTGACTCGCCAATCGTTGAACAATTTTTGACCACGTTTCACAAAACGGACTGGTGGCTGGTGCGCTAACATTAGTCGTTGAAGCACATATACGTCTTTCACTCTTACGCTGACAGTGCGGTGGAAGCACGGTGGGTGGAAGCTAAGCGCTTGTTTAAAGAGTCGTGAGTTTAACTATCTCCACGTGAAGACGCCCACACCAATACCCTCGCGCGCAGACCGAGGTCAGGTGATAAACGAAGCTGGTTAAATGGTCCGACGAGCACAGAGATACCACCGCACGTTCAGCTTTGGCGAGAATGGAGTACAAGCTGGCACCCTTTCCTCTCCCTGGTTTGCGTGTTGAAGGGGTCTCAAAACCATAGACGAAAAGGGGAAAGGCGCCTATTAATCGGGAAGCGGGAACGCTTCGTTCTCTTTTTCGGATTGGACATGACTTTTTGTCGGAGCAGGACGGAGACCTCAGGGAGAGAAGGTGCGCGTGACGTTGAGTCAGTTGTTGGAGAGATGTCGCTCGTGACCGACCAATGGGTAGTTCTCTGTCAGCCTGCTCCTTCGCGTCAGAGCCGTATATGTAGAGAGTTTGGACATTCGTTGGGAAGTATAGGAGACAAATGAGGAGGCGCCATTGGCCGAAAGCGGGCTGGGCGTTTTTCAGGGCGTCTTCAGAAATTAGAATGTGACCAACCAGAAGCCGGAAATAATGCCCTGGCGATGGTCGCGAGAAACAAACCTGATAACTGCATCGGAGTGACTCTAGGTGACTGAAAATATGGTACACATGATGTTTCAATCACGCTCATCCAAAATGATGGTGGAAGAGTGGGACTAGCGAAACGATCGACATAATCCGTACGCCAAGCGCCGAGGGCCGGAATCTGCCGTCCAAGCGGTCACACTCTGTCCGAGCAAAACAGAGTTGAGCGGCGCATTCGTTTCTTACATCTTTCTGCATGATTATGATCAAAGCAACACGTGCACCCTACTTTCAACCGCAAAGAGTTACTACACTTCACTGTTACGTGCTTATTAAAACCATATACGAACATAAACGTTTGATCATAACTGTTTCTCGCTACCACCGCTAGCGGATTCATTTCGGTTTCAGGTTGGTCAAGAGAGCATGCCAAGCCCTCTTTCCGAGTCTGGCGCACGCCCTGGCTCTGCCCGTACCTCCCATTGACCAAACTCTCTATACACACAGCTCTGCTTCGCGTACGTCACCTCTATCGGTCTCTTTCCTTTGTCCGGCTGGAAGTTTCTGTCTGCTGCTTCGCGCCTGCTTTGCCTGCTCCTCTCCACTTCCCTCGTCCCTGTGATTGGTTGCGATCAGTGGTTTTGTCACGCACGCTTTCCAAGGCCACACCCGAGTGCCCTGAGCAAAACGGGATTGACCGGAACTCTTCGGGAAAACTCTCCGCAAAAGAGCAAGCTTTCCGCTTTTGGTTTCGAGACACCTTTACCCCTTCTGGGTGTCCCGCTTCGAAGATTAGTAACTCAGAGTAGCTGATCGGGCTCTGGGGAAAAAAGGTGGGAAGGGGGGGGGAGGAGAGAGAGAGATACGGCTACTATAGGCTCGAACAAGTAAACTCATTTTTATTGATAAAGCTGATTGCAAAAAACACAAAAAAAGAAACAGATTTACATGTTTTTGTAGTGTTCCCAGAATATGTGAGGTTCAAATTGAGCTGCGTCTGCGTGTTCAAAAAGCCGAAAGTGTTGTCACGTGTTTCAAAGTCGACACGTAGTTATTTTGTAAGGCCCATTTACGCCCCACTAACAACCTTGGCGTGAAGAGAGTGGAGGTGTACGTTGTCTCCATCGGTTTGGCGTTTGAGCAAAACGACCGGTTGTTGTCAAAACAGATCCAAGAGTTTTTCTTCTTACGTTGAAATCGCTACTTCTACTCGCAGATAGTTCTACCATTTCGTCGTTTACCCTGAGACTCGGGGGTTTTTTAGAAGAGCAAAAGTGACAGAAAAACAGACAGGTCTCAAACTCAGCTACTAGTTTATTTCAACAACCTCCTCTTATATAGTCCGTTCTCGTCGTCACCAACCAATCACAAACGACCTTGTCCTCTGCACCGAGACTTTACAAGTTCCACACTATCACAGAACGGACTATATAAGAGGAGGTTGTTGAAATAAACTAGTAGCTGAGTTTGAGACCTGTCTGTTTTTCTGTCACTTTTGCTCTTCTAAAAACCCCCAGTCTCAGGGTAAACGACGAAATGGTTGACTTCCACCAGCTAGCCTGTACTATGACTCTTTTTTAGATAGTTCTAATTCGCATTTTTATTTCGCATAAAATATTTGTCCTTTCGTAATGAAATGCTTCGACGCATGTCCTTGTTCATTTCATAAATCGTTTATATCTTGATTTTTCAAATAAAACATAAGTTTGAAGAGAAATATTGTAATCCTTTACAATAAATAAATTCAGCAGCTTTTTGTTCCTGCAAACGTAGTATGGGGTGGGCCGGATGTCTGCTGCAGTCCAAAATAGTTTAGCTAGCCTAATAATTCATTACGATGCTTATCAAAACAGTGAGAAGAAAGCGTAACTCAATGCAAATATTTAAATTTCGCTATATTGTGTACTACCTGTTTATAATGTGGAGCTAGTGCCAAGTTTCTGCCTGATAACTATATTGATTACGGCTGTTCAGATTGTCTAAATGATTTTTTTTTCTGGGACGTTTCAGGCACTGAGACTTTAGTAGCTATTTGTTTGTGTGCGCTGTCTGATGGTCCTTTCTTATTAACTTACGACAAAGGAGTCTTTGTATCTTGACACTAATTTGCCAAACAAGCTCCAAAGTCAGGCTTCCCTGCTGGTATTTTGGCTGGCATCTGGCACCTTTGAGTATAAATCGCCAGACAAGTGCCAGAATTTGGCTCCCTTCTGGTTGTTCAGTTTTATGCGGCCACTTTGAGCATAAAATGCCAGAGTGTCATACTTAAGTTTTACCGTTGGCTCTTCCGTTCTTATGTGGCACCTATGGCTCAAGTTCGATAGTTTTGCCACTTATGTGGCGAGCAAAAAAAAAAGCAAATGAAACGCCGAAGAAAACCAGTCTGGCACTACGTAACGCCTTGCAGCGAAACCGTATTATCAGGCCCCTAGACTGCCACGCCAGTGCTCAGTTAGGCAGTTAGGTGTTTTTCTGTTATGCCACTTGGGCGTAGAGTGGTTGTTTATTTGCTTCTTCTTGGAGGCTCTCTTTCTGTGATATATAATGGGAACAACTAAAACATTAGGAAATAGTAATGTATCCTAATGTGATTGAGGTTGTTTCTAAAAAAATTAACTGTTAAAAGTTTTAAAATGAATTTGGACATGTTGAGGATTCTAGTAATGGCACGGGAAATTCCTTTCAGAAAAACAGCTATCTCACTCGCACAATTATATTCGGTTCTGAAGCTTAAGTTTCAGCATCTGAGTACGTCAACTGTTTACGTGTGTCGGCTATTTCGTGTCGATGCAGTTCGTCGTCCCAGGCGCGGTTGTGCTCACGGCAAGAGCTTACGACGAGTTACGTGACCACAACAGGCTGGAGACCTGTTTTAAGGAACTGGATACCTACCACAGGTTGGATTGTTCCACTGTTTTTCATTTATAATGAGAGCGTTTGTGTGCGCATTTTAATGGTTCTAATGCGTCTTCTTTCATTTGGGACAGATTAAGTATTGACCAGAAGAAAGCCCTATCAATCAGGTGAGTCTCTACGTATTCAGATAACATATCACTCTACATTACAGTTCTTACGCTAATAATAAAATCGCGATAGAAATATATTTTACTTATCTTTAGTTTCTCATCGATATATTTCAGTGAAGCATAAGCATTTGTCGACTCGATTCACGCGGGTGTCCCACATTGTGCATTCGCAAAAATGCAATATAAGTGGCGTATGGCATTCGACAGTGCATGCCATCGTTTACGTTTTAGGTTGAGGGTCAGAATCATGTTGTAAACATAGACTTAGCTAAAGTCTTCGACAGAGTGAAACGTCCAAAACTTTAACAAATAATTAAAATTCGTCTTTATCTTTTTGATCCACCCGGAAAACATAGAATGTCTCGTGCTTGCATTATACCCGCGTTGTGGTAAATTATTCTTGGTTACGGCGGGCGTTTTGGTTGTTTCGGCCGCATTGCCCACATGACACACTCATTTGCTCACAGGATTTATCCGAATGAACAACAAAAAAAATAATTTATTGACGAATGTAGTGCGTGAGGAGTTATGCTTTAATGAGAAAAATTCCACGGGTTCTGAAGATACTTTACCGAGGAATATACCTTACTCTGCGAAAATGAAATGGCCTTGTCGCCAACAGCATTTGCCTAATTAGAGTGGCTCCACGAAAGTAGCCTCGGAGTTTTCCTTTTTGAGCTTGAAGTTTCGGCTGTCACCATTCATCCTCATGTAAACCTGTCGAGACAACGGTGACAGCCACCTGCGGTATATTTTCGAGTCGGATATCTCAGTGCATAGGCGGCAGCCCGACTCACCAACACACAGTCATGCTGGTAATATGAAAACGCGGATTAATTTCTTGTCATCCGGGTTTTCTCATATCAGGGTTTCCGTCCTCAGTAGGAGAGACAACTTTAGATTGCAAGGTGTTTCAAGTCTTTCTAAAATTAACTGATTAAGGGGCTTTTCATTACGCTCAGAGAGCTTATAATTGGAACCTTATGTTTATGTTCATTTATTGAAAATTTAATTAATAAAATGTAGGCAATTACTTTTTTAAATGGTGTTTTTTGTCATTTTTGACGTCTGCTCTGCCTGTCAGTTTGTTCGCGTGTAGTTTCTTTTTGCATATATTAATTGTTCGTCATTTATGAAAATATTTCGAGAAACACCCTATATAAAAATACTTTTGTTTTTATTCAGTGTCCCCCTCTATGCAGCAATCAAGTTGAATACACTGATACAGCAACCCTATCGCACCCGTCTGCCTCTTGTTCACGTTATTAAAAAAGAAAACAATATTGTCGTTTTTATGTGCTTAAAACAACGATCGACCCCCGCAGCTTGAATTATCTCCAGCGGGTCAGTCCTTTTCCCGTTAAGCTTACGAAGGGTTTCAACATTTTTTTTTGTTTCACAAAAGCAATTCAAGAATACAATTGGTTTCCGCAAGATATAGGCATTTGTGAGAACGTTATAGACGTTTACAAACGTATCAAAAAATGTTTCTTAGAGCACGTATTTTCGACACAGGCTAAATGTTGTATCTTGTTGATGCTGTCATTGTATGCTACCTTCGTAAAATAAATGTCACTGCGTGCTTCACCGTGATATTCAATCCTTTTACTTCACGGTATGTGCATTGCTATTTTGCCACATGAATGTGTATTTTCTGTCGAAATGTGTTTTACCTCTTCTACGACCGGTGGCGACCCACACGTGCCTCAGCTCTTTACCGACAACCATGAGTTTTTCTGAATGATTAATGCAATAAAAGGACATCGCACGTCAGATAACCAGAGTATGTTTGGTATGCCAGAAATCTAAGGGGCACTCATATCATCGGGTGAATGAGGCGCAGATATTTCTTCATGGAGTTTTATAAAATACTATGTGGTATTAGCTATTCCTACGAATGGAATTTGTTGACTTCACGCAAATTAACATGTTCGAAAAAAGAAAAATGTCGGCTTGTAACGTTTTTTGAGAACCGTAAATACCGCTCTTGCTATGTCGTTAACAATATTCTCGACTACTTGATTCGTTTCTTCTGCTCGGGCCTTAATCAAACGCGGGCAAGCTGCAACGTTACTAACTTGAAGCGCCAAAAATATACATTGCTAAGACATTTCGTCGAATACAGTAAAGGTGCGAGAGCTTTATATTATCACGACAGACAATTGATGAGGCAATGATAACTAAAGCGAACTAAACGTTTATTTGGGTGAACTTGTTCCAAAACAAACAAAAAAAGAAAAAGGCTAGGGGTCAGGCGTCGCTGGCGGTGAAACAGCAGAATCGAACGTTGGGGCCAGACTGACTCCGGCTCGCCACGCTGAGCTCATTATGTAGACGCGTGGACTTCTGGAACGACCAACGTAGAAGATTCGGCGCGTAGAACATTCTAACCTCGAATTAGCAGCAGGGTTCTTGTATTTAACAGAACGCGACATTACAGAAACAACTTAAAGGTGTATCCACGGCCAGACATCGAACCTCGGCTTTTCGCGTGGGAGTCAACAACGATAACCGTTAAGCCACGGGCACGCTTTTTTCGTATGGTGTCTCAATCTCATTGGCTAGGGAGGGACTATAAGTAAAGTCGCTGGATCTGGGAAAGTTGTGCCATTGCCTACCCGCCTGTTAGCTGGATACAAACAAATACCAACATACAGAAGACAAAACCTATCAAGGCAATTGTCGGTTGCGATGGCGATCGTTATTTTGGAGCCTAGGCCATGCGCGCGGTGCCTACTAGGCCAGCTGCGCGCGTGGCAATATGACCTTCGGTGAGCACCACTTTAATCGGAAAGATGGCGGAGATATTACCTTGCTAAATTTGGGCGGAAAATTGTGGCATTGCTTCACTTCACCCGGTGATGTAACATAATAATATATGCCACGTGACTGCGTGACATTCTGTCACCTGACACCAGGACGTCACAAAACACTGTGAAATCACGTGATACCGGGTCACGACTTGACATTATGATGTCACGTGGCATTCAGACGTTGTGGGCTAAGTCTAAATCGAGAAACAAGAGTCCGCGGAGGGTTCATATCTTACGCTACTGCTTTAAAACTTTCTTGACATTTGGACGTGAGGCGCCGTAGATACTTCCGACTGAAACGAGGACTACCTATAGAGTTGAGTGCATGCACAACGCCCTGCTCCATTCTGTCTTTTTGACCGTAGTTTTAGACTTTCATTGACAGTTGGCAAGCGATTAAAGGATGGAGCGTTTAAGTGTCATCAATCAAAAAATCAATTCATGTATTCTGCTCCCGAACATCTGGCAGACATTAGGAGGGGAGTGCATGCACATGAGGCGAAAGGCAGAAAGATGACTGACTTCAAAAATTGTGCAATTTACTCATTTTGAACTCTTCCAAATTACCAGAAGACTCTACGTCAGAACTACCTATCCTGCCGTGCATAAGTTACATGCGTGTCAGTAAATTGCCAGATTTTGTCAGAATGATAAAAAGGTCATGGATCAATTGTGTCGCGGGGGGACACAAAATGAGATTCAACTTGGCAGCAGCCCAAGATCGACAACAAATTTGAGCACGTTATAAAGAAAAACACCATATCGAGAACCAGACATATATCTGAAAACGACGAAAGACCAAGAGTTACTAAAAAACGCGCGTAGTCCTAAAAATATCTCCATCTAATCTGGCGATCACATACAACTCTTACAAAGCGTGGTTGCACAAATTCTGATATATAATAGATAATATATAACCTGGTTAAAACTGGCGAGCGAAATATGCGGAGTATGCAAAAGTAAGAGTGGAAGCTGCGAGTGATAATGCGTGAAGTTAGACATAGCGAGCGAAAATAATCGTTAATAGTATACCAAACATGAGCCCTAAAAGTCTAGTATAAATCATCAAAAACACCAAAGTATTGTATAATGGAAGGACCTGTAGTGTGGAATGCATCTACTGTGTAAAGATGATCAATAGTATTAACCTTGGGCGAGAAAGAAACAACCTTATTTTTTTTTGGGGGGGGGGATTTAATGACAGCCAGTTTGTGTGACACCAAAGATAATTTGCATCGACGTCGTTTGTCAACAATCCGCCGTAAACACACAAGCGTACAGCTCGAGGAAGTTTTCGGGTCATCAATACATGAAAGGACTCCGAGATTCTTACAATTAAAACAAGGTTGTTTACAAAAATATTAAAACGCGAGCGTCTGAGGTTTGACCCTTATGATACTCTGAAACGTAAAACACGCGGACCTGACTTGCATCGGACATTATATTTTGCTGTGGCCAGCTATGTTCAAATAAAGTGTAAACGAGTTTAATCAGTTGGTTTAAGCAGAGCGCTTAAATATATTTCGTAGAAAGTATTTTTTATGCTTTGATTTCTAATATAGAGTTACATTAACGCCGCGTTTATGCAATATAGAACGCAGACTCGGTAAGATAAGCGACATTCTGACATTCTGTTCGGCAGCTTCTTTCACAAATATTTTATCGTCACAGTTATTTTAATTTGCAAAAACATTAAGGAAATAACTAGGACGCTTCTCGACCTCTCCCGTAGGATCTGTGAAGCTGTGGAGCGCTCCGAGATGCCACCAAGCCTGGTGTTCCAACTTGAAACACAGCTGCGGAGCTCTATGGGCGATCAGATTGGCACTAAGCGCTTTGCCGTGCGCTCATCTGCCGTCGGTGAGCAAAAACGATTCTTTATGCGATTTTTAATTTGTTTTAATCTATGCCATACGAGTCCAACTGGACTGTCAGTTATGTTTTCATTTAAAAAAAGAGCACACGAAAGGTGAGAATCCTTGATTTGCTGGTTCCCCAGCACTCTCAAATACATATGAAAAATAATGAAAAATAAACATTTCGGCTGTACGACTCCGCCAAAATCACCGTATGTAGAATATGTTTTCGGATCGACGAATCTCGGTTCAGTCACTTATGGAGTCTCATACAAAGACTTGCCATGAGAATGCCAGTTGTTACTTTAGAAGTTTACTTTCATTTTGTGGATGCAGGATTTCGTTAACGCTGACTGCAAGCATAAAATAGCCATACCGTTCTTGCCAAGGTTTGAATGTGAAGATCTATACCAGTTAAGTGAGATCTTGGTGGTTCTAGGGCGGTGCGTTCAGCATACATGTTCTTCTTTGACGTCCAGTTGAACATCCAAACATGGAATTTCGTACTCCTTGGGGTCTCAAAGGTGAACCGAAGTTCAAAACCTTTCTTCCGTCAACAACCTTAGCACGTCGTTAATTTTTTTTACTTAATTCTATTGTTGGTATGAACACCAAAGAGTCATCTACGCACCTGAAAATGTGTTTTGTATTAAACGCCAAAATATGTTCAAGGGCGCTGTCGACTTTTTCTAAAAATATATTTCTATGCATAGGTGCCACCCTTGAATTTATGCAAACGCTCGACTTCTGCACATAAAGCTGCCAGGCTATAAATGAGGACTTTAGATAAAAGCTCAAATATTCAAGGAAGTCTTCTGCTGGGATTCTGCTAATTGTCTTGAATCTTGTTTCATCATTGTTGTTCTTTCATTCATACATTCCTTTGCGCTCTTCATGAGTTCAACATAGGGCATCAATACTGAACGCGCTGAACTCTACTAGGTTAATATCTTTTTTTAGAAATTCAATTACCGACGTCGAGTTAGGAGTTCAAAATGGGTCCTCTTTCTATAATGAGTTAAGGTGTTATTGTAGATTTCCCAAAACCGCCTGAAGCCAGGTATCTCGCTCTGATGCTATTGTGCGAAATGGTATGCCTGGTTTGTGTTTTTCGACGGTGAAAAATACCTCTAACATAAAGCTCTTCCATTTTATGATTTCTGCTGCGTCCATTCCAAATTACCATCGACCAGCGACATCCTAGAGACGTCCACAATAATCAGGAATAGTCAAAGGCGACCCTCAATGCTACGCAGTTTCTTTGGCATCAGGTTCGCTCGCGCTACCTTTCAAGAAGAACATGCCCAGTAAAAAAGCAAGATAGTAATCCTCATTTTCGCCTGTTTAACAGGCTAAACATGCGAAAGGTCGCAGCAGAAACTAAAAAGGGGAAGAACTTTAAGTTAAAGGTATCTTTCGCTGCAAAAACACGCAAACCAGAAATATATTTTCGCGCAATAGTATTAGAGCGAGATACCTGGTTTGAGGCGGTTTCGGCACATCTACAAAAATACCTTAACTCACTACGTATAGCTGAGGTATTTTGTATTCCTAACTCAACATCGGTGATTGAATTCCTAGAAGATAATAATCCTAGCAGGATGCACCGCTTTCAGCATTCACGTTGAAAATTTTTAATATTCTACGTCCCATAATGAACTCATGAATAACGTAAAGGAATGTATTTTAGACGACAATGATAAAACAAGGTTCAGGACAGTTAGCAGAATCGCAGCAGAAGGTTTCTTGAACCATTGTTCTTTTATCTAAAATCCACATTTATTGGCTGGAAGGACAATGTTTATGTACAGATGTCAGGCGTTTGCTTAAGCCCAATGGTGGCACTTATGCTTCAAAATATTTTTTTGGAAAAGTCGACAAAGCCATTGAAAACAGATTGGTAGATAATACAAAACAAAATTTCAGGTATGTAGATAATTACTTGGTATTCATATCGAAGACAGAATTCAATAGAACAATTAACGACCTGCTAAGGTCGTTCATGGAAGAAAGTTTAGGCCTTCGTTTCACATTTGAGACCCCCAAGGAGTACGTAGTTTGGATCTCCTAGTGGACGTCGAAGAAGATCGCATGTGCTGGATGTACCACCATAGATCTACTGAGAGCTTGAAAATAGATCGGCACATTCAAAACTCGTCAAGAATGGTATCGCTCTTTCATGCTTGCAGTCAGCGTTAGCAAAATCCTGCATCCACGAAATGAAGGCAAGCTTCTCCGCGAAATTGCAAAGACTCAGAGACTCAAATTTGGTGATCTGGCGGGCCAGTTGGTTGTCCATCATGAGGATATATAGCACAAAACAACAAAGAAGAAAGGGCGAGGGAGACAGAAGGAGCGCTAAGTGACAACTGACGTTTTAATACACCTAATAGAAAAGGAGATGAAGGAAGTTCCTGATGCTATAGCTCGACAATTTCCTTTTTTGCCTTAACCTTTTTTTCTTTTTTTTTCGGTTTTAATGATTCAAAAGTAGTTATCCTTAGCGATGATTTACTTTTTTTAACAGGTATAACAAACGCCTTTGAGGGTGTTCTTTTCATTATGTTATTTTAAGCTATAGCATCAGGAACCTCTTTCTTCTCCTTTTTTATTAGGTGTATCAAAACGTCAGTTGTCAGTTAGCGCTCCTTCTGTCTCCCTCGTCCTTTCTTCCTTGTTGTTTTGCGCTAAATATCCTCATGATCGGACACTCAAACTTTCCAGTCACAGTTATGTCACTGGCATGTGACAAACTAATTCGTAACCTCAATGTGGATCCCAAAAACAGCAGAAAAGATAAAAGTAAGAAAGACGAAATGCATATAGCAGTCATAACATAAATTCACGGCCTCTCATATATTAACGGGAGTTGCCTCCAGGATATGGGGTGAATGTCGCATTCTGAGTCCGCAACTAACTAAGCAGGATTGTAATCCCAGTAAAGAAACGCGCGAAACATAAGCATTCAAGGAGACAACAACGAATGTCACATCAAGCACGGCATGAAGTTCGTGCTTTGCGAAAAGGGGAGAGTCTACGAAATACAATTCTCCTGCAGACCCTGATATATCGGGCAAACGAGCGAGATGCTTAAACAGTACACTTCGCGTGCGTCTTAGTTCATTAAAATGCTAGCGTACTCTCATTTAGCAATGCATTGCAGCGACTGCGGCTGTGAACCTTGGTTCAGAGACACAAATATTTTCTAGGAATACAAGAATCAGTTGTCTAGGGAGGTCAGCTGAGGCCTGCCATAAAGCAAAAAATAAGACAACGTGCGTGAGACAACCATCTGTGAACATCAGGGACAGTTAGATGGCTTTTTTGGACCTTAGCTAACTTCTCATTCGAGGGCAATGCGAAAGAAAAAGTGGCCCCACAGTGAAAGGAAAAAAAGACCCTATGCCCGCGTGTTTTCATAATATGAAAGTGCATAATTAGCGCTTTCTCCTGCAGTGTAATTCTCTCCTCTGTGTCCTTCTGCTTTCGCGCTTTTATTAGAAACTATTGGGGTGATAAAAAGTGTCCTTTAGGGCATCAAACTAAGCCGCAAAGATTGCTGTTCTCCAATGTCATTTTATATTATATTACATATACGAATATCTTTTTTTTTAGAAATATGGTAATATAAATGACATCATATAAAGCGCCATTTTGAAGGAAAAGGCAAAAAAGCGCCACGGTCGTGTCTGCCCGGACAGTTTTGCGCAGTGTGCAATTCTGAAATATCAAGACTAAGGAATGCAAAAAAAAAAAAAAGACAGGACAACGCGCAATAAGTGCGTTTTGTCCCTCTTTTTTACTTTTTAATTTTTATGAACAAGGGGCTTCGGCGCAATGCCTATTTCACTGAGTTAAGAGTATACCTTCACTAATATTAATGCACGCATAATTTCATCCTTTTATTGTTTCTATTTTCCCGCGCTTCTCCGAAGGCGAAGACTCGGAAGAGATGTCCTGTGCCGGCCAGATGGAGACATTCCTTAATGTAGCGGGGCTCCAGGAGGTACGTTCCCGGAAAATTGACCTACCTCCGTGTGATCACTGGCGTTGAATGCTGTGAAATAAACAACTTGCTTTTCTTGTGGTGAACAGGTGATGCGCTGCGTTGTGAAGTGCTGGGCGTCACAGTTCCGACATCCCGCACTCGAGTACAAATGGTACGTATTCGTGGAACGCCTACCTGCGCTCGACTTCCGTAATGCTCCAATATTCCCCTAAATCATGAATGTCAGTATAGCCTCGAGATGGCATAGGCCAGTCAATACGGTACATACTGAATCCCCAGTCATGTGTAGGGCATTTTTAGATAAACCATGCACCAACGCACGGATCTGACACCAGAGCGCCAGAGGAGTTGTTGGCACGACGCATGCTCCTACGCTTTTTTAAGCGGTAGCTTTATAGTGCACGCGGCTGGCGTTTAGCAAGCGCACATGCGTAAAAATTTTAACCTCTCGGAATAGCCTCGCTCGCCGTCGTATACTCACATATCTCTAGTGCAAATAAAAACCATTACGATTACTGAGCCAACCAACCTCAGTAGCCGTGTAAGCAGAAAGTATGAAGGTCGTTCTGTCCGTAACTGCTAAACGATCTTGAAAGAAATGGCAACCCGTGGCCAGGGATCAAACCGACAGTCACCGACGTGGAAGACGAATGCGCTGCTGGCTGAGCTACGGACCCATAACGCAGAAATGGAAGGAACAGAAGCAGGTAGCGTGAAAGAAGAGCGCAGAGCGGAGATAAGTTGAAAGGGCAAGAATAAGAGGAGCATAAACAAGTGGCGTAGAACAATCGCGCGGAACGAGAAGGACAGTAAAAGATAGGAAAGCCCTTTTCCTTCCTCTTGACAACCCAGAAACTTCAGTGCAATGGCTTTGTATACTGGTGGTGCAAAAGGGAGCGAGCGCAACGTCAGAAAGAAACATTAGTGTGACGCAGCCTGCTTTCATACAAACCCCTGCCCTAGGCACCACCTGAACTAAGAGCACTACGCACTGCAGACACTGAAAAACTTAGGGTCATCCTGCCGTAGGCATCACCCACACTAAGAGCGCCACCCACCCCACGAAGGTACCGCGTTTAAAAGCGTTGGGCAGAATGACCAAACATGCAGCAAAGTTTTCTCAACGAATTTTGGGTTCTCCACACGCGCAGTATTTACAGCTTGTGTGGATTACTGGGCCTTATTTATAGAAGGCGAATGGGCATATAGCAGGTCGGTAGGTGAGGAATGACATGCTATAAAATAGCGAGCAAGCTTTCTGGCAACAAATTGTGTTAAAGTAGACTTCACGACTTTCGTCTGCACTGGCACTTTCTAGAACCTTTACAATGTTTTATTAAATGAGCAGGCAACACGGGCAGCCGCTGGAAGCGCCCATGGCGGTGTTGGTCCAGGAGATGGTGCAGGCTGATGTGGCCGGAGTCCTGTTCACATGCGACCCTGTCAGCGGCGATCCCACGAGGCTCGTCATTAACGCCAACTACGGTCTCGGCGAGGTACGCGAAACATGATATCTTTGCTTATAAGCGGGTAGAGCGTATTGTCCGCGTACATTTCAATTACACTTCGCGTGTATACATGACTGCATGGCGTCGGGTACTAACAGAGTAGTCTAACGGCGCGGCGTGCATCTGCAAATCTAACTCGCTTCAGTTGCGCGACGGGCCGTGAGAATCCTTCGCATCCGACGCCACGCGCTACGGTGTTCTCTCTACCCTTATGTCAATTTCACTACAGCCGGAACTGGTATACCGGGTTCTTCTAAACAACATTTGTCTTATGGAAACAAAAATTACGTATTGTTAAACGCTTAGCCTTTGGCCAAATGTTTTTCCAACTCTTTGGACCAAATGACTAAGTTTCGGAGCTTTTTTAATTTCAGATTCAAAAGTTATTGGCAATTTAAGTAACTTCTCAAGAAAAAAATGAACGCCGTTTACAACTCCCTGTAACGCCGAATTAGGGCGCAGCTCTTGAGGAAAAGGACGAAATACTGAGGGGAGGGTATACCCTCCTCCCACCTCCTCACCTCGTCATCCTGCCTGCTACTCCTCCTACCTCCTTCTCCTTCCTCTTCCCCTTTTCCTCCTTCCCCCCTCTGACCCCCTGAGGTCACGTGACCACCCGCGAGGTCACGTGACCACCCGCGAGGTCACGTGACCACCCGCGAGGTCACGTAAACGTCACGTACCAGAACATCACATTAGAATCAACAAAAATTGGTACCCGCGGCCAGGCATAGAATCTTGGTTTTCTGCGTTGAAGGCAAGCGCGATAACCGCTAGGCCACAAGTGTGCTGCCTCCTTGGTCAGCTGCGCAAGCGGCATTACTCCCCCTTTAAAAAGCGCATCGTCCCGATGCAGCACAAAACGAAAACACAAATCAACAATAATATGACAGCATACTCGCGAGCCACAGTCCACAGCTCAATATTTGACGGGAGTCTAAATTTCTATCGTTCTGGCTTGAGCCTGACGACGTACGCCAGCTGGGGTCGTCGCTGGCGTCCTGCAGACGGGCGCGTTCTGTCCGGAAGGACTTCGCAGTTCAGATCGCCAAGGCGTCGGATGATCTTGTAGGGTCCGAAAGTCTATTTTAGAAGCTTCTCGCTCAGACAGCGGCGTCGTACCGGTGTCCATACCCATACCCGTTCTCCGAGTTGAAAGTGGACGCACCGGCGACGAAGGTAATACCGGTTTGCGTCGAATCGCTGTTAGCCTTGAATCTTGATTCTTGCCAGTTGACGAGCTTCCTCCGCGCGTTGAGAGATCAGTTAGGCGTCGTCGTTGCCATCGTTGGTTGGCACGTGAGGCAGCATGGCGTCAAGCATCGCGGTAACCGTCCGGCCGTGTACCAGTTGGAACGGCGTCATTCCCGTGGTTTCTTGAACCGCTGTGTCGGGCGCAAACGTAACGTACGGCAACACCTCGTCCCATGACTTGTGCTCTCCGTCGACGTACATGGAGATCATGTCGGCGATCGCCTTGTTGAGTCGCTCCATTGGCCTGTTGGTCTGTGGATGATAAGCGGTGGTTCGTTGATGGCTGTTGTGACTGAGCCAAATAACCTCTTGAGTCAGTTGTGTCATGAAAGATTGCACTCGATCTGTGATCAGCACTTCAGGTGCGCCTTGTGGAAGGAGAATGGACTCGACGAAAACCTTGCTGACTTCAACCGCTGTTCCCGATGGCAGGGCTTTCGTCTCGGCGTATCGTGTAAGATAATCGGTCGTGACGAAAATCCACACGGTTTCTTTGCGTCGCGTCGACGTCGGGAACGGCCCAAGTAAATCCAATCTGACCTTCTGGAAGGGCGCGGTCGGGGCAGGTATCGGCTGCAGGAGGCCTCCTGACTTTGTAGGAGGCTTCTTGCATCGTTGGAACTCATGGCACGACCGTGTGTAGAGGTGGACGGTTTTCAAGAGTCTCGGCCAGTAGTACTTGTCACAAATCCGGGTGAGCGTCCTATTGTAGCCAAGGTGTCTAGCCTTCTGGTCTTCATGGCATGCTTCAATGATTTCTTCTCGCAGGCTGGCAGGAACAACCAGCAGCCAGGCAGGGTTGCTGGTTCTGAAGTTCTTCTTGAAGAGCTCGCCTCGCGGCACAACGAAGCTGGATAAGTCTCGCGTCAAGACTCTCGGAACTGAACTTACTTGACCTTCGACGTATTCGGTCATGGCGCGAATTTCCGGGTCGACTCGTTGAAGTGCTCTCATGTCGTCATCTGTAACTGCGCTGATAAAACGGGCGTCATCGTTGTCGTCCGTGCTGTCGAGAGGAGATTCGTCTGGGGCCCTAGACAAAGATTCGCTCGTCATTATGCTTGCGGCCAGACTTATGCGTTACGTCGAATTCTTGCAGTAGAAGACTCCAGCGAGCGAGGCGTTCTGACGAGTCCTTGAGGTTGGCGAGCCAACAGAAAGCATAGTGGTCCGTGACAACGCGGAAGGGGATCCCGCACAAGTACGGGCGGAAATTGGTTAACGCCCAGACTACAGCAAGGGATTCCTTGTCGGTCTTTGATTAATTTTGCGCTGCCTTGGGCAGTGCCCGGCTTGCGTAAGCGATTACCCTCTCTGCTCCGTCTGTCTTTGGACGAGTACCGCGCCGAGTCCGGTGTTCCTGAAGTACGTGAAAATGTCCGTTTCCGCTGACTTTTTAAAGTGTCCGAGGATAGGAGGAGGCTGCAGTCTTTCCTTCAGTTCGTTCAACGCTTGTTCTTGTTCGTCACCGCACTGGAAGTTCACGTTGTCCTTCGTCAGAAGCGTGAGCGGTGCAAAAATCTTGGCGAAATCGCGAACGAAACGTCTGTAGTAAGCACAAAGCCCAAGAAAGCTTCTTACGGCTTTCTTGTCTGATGGCTTCGAGAAATTCGGCGATAGCGGATGTCTTTTTAGGGTCAGGGGTTACAGCCTGAGCACTCACGACATGGCCCAGGAATTTGAGCTTGCCGTGAGCAAACCGACATTTAGACGGCGTTAGTGTTATTTCAGCATTCTTAATAGCCTGTATCACGGCTCGCAGACGTCCCAGGTGCTCATCGAAGTTGCATGCGAATACCACGACGTCGTCCAGGTAGACGAGACAGCTTTGCCATTTCAAACCGGAAAGGATGGTGACCATTACGCGTCGGAAGGTCGCCAGTGCTATGCACAGTCCGAACGGCATCACTTTAAACTCGTACGGTCCGCCCGGCGTGACGGATGCAGTCTTCTCACGATCCCGTTCGTCGACCTCGATCAGCCAGTAGCCACTCTTCAGGTTCATCGACGAAAAGCATCGGAGTGGCGTAGCCGGTCCAGAGTGTCGTTGATTCGTGGTATCGTGTAGACGTCCTGCACTAGTCAATTGGCATTTATTGTCACGAATGACAATTGATGAGGCTACGTGTCACAAGTTCCGCCCGCACAAGTACGGGCGGAAGTTTGTGATTGCCCAGACGACCGGAAGACATTCTTTTTCAGTCGTGAAGTAATTTCTCTCCGCCTCGGAGAGTGTTCGACTTGCGTAGGCGATGACTCGCTTGGTGTCTTCTTGCACTTGAACCAATACCACTTCAAAGTCCTGCATCACTAGCGTCCGTATGAATCTCGTTTTCCGCATCTTGATCAAAGTGTCAAAGAACGGGACGAGTCTGGAGTGTTCGCTTCCTCTCGTTGAATGCCTGCTGCTGCTTTTTGGCCCATTCGAACATCTCGGCGTCTTTCGTGAGATTTGTGAGCGATGCGGAAATCCTTGCGAAATCCCGTACGAAGGAATCGACAGTCAGCACAAAGTCCTGGAAATGTTCACGCGGCCTTCTTGTCTGTCGGCGCTGGAAATGCCGGGACGGCGCAAGTCTCCTCGCGTCTGGCCGGACGCCTCCGTTACCAACCATGTGGCCTACGAACGTGAGTTGGTCATAGGCGAACTGACACTGTGACGGCTTGAGGGTGAGTCCGGCGGTCTCGTATGGCATGAAGAACAGCCCGGAGCCGTCGCAAGTGCTCGTCAAAGTCACTTGAAAACACGACGACATCGTTAAGGTAGACGAGAAAGCTCTGCCACTTCAGCCCTGCCAATACGGTGTCCATGAGACGCTAGAAAGTTGCTGGTGCCTTGCAGAGTCTGAAGGGCAGCACCTGGAGCTCGTACAGTCCATCCGGCGTGACGATTGCTGTCTTCTCTTGGTCCCGTTAGTCTACTTCGATCGCCCAATAGCCGCTCTCCAGGTCCATCGATGAAAAATATCGAGCGTGGCGCAGGCGGTCTAGAGTGTCGTCGATGCGGGGGAGTGGATAGACGTCTTTCTTCGCCACCGCATCAGCTGCCGGTAGTCCACGCAGAACCTAACCCAAGCGGCACATATTAGGCAATATTAGGCGAGTATCTGCTCAACATTGTTGGAAAATACTCCGAATATATGGTTCTTTCCATCCACACGATGTCCAAACATTATCGTTGGAAACGCGGGGCTGTCCCAGCACAATATCACTGGAGTACTGCCAGCGTCGGCTGAGCATCCGTCGGGCATCGCGTATCAATCGAGTACCGTCAGTGTCGTCCGAGTACCCCCAGATATCACCCGTGTATCCACGGAGTACTTAGAGAGTTGGATGAGTATCCGCCGGGCATAGCGTATGTCAATCGAATACTGGCAGTGTCGTCTGAGCACCCGCCAGATATCGCACGTATATCAACAGAGTTCTCAGAGCGTCGGCGCTATAGTCCGTTGCAACTCAAGAAAGTAGGGCGAGGGCAAGACAGGCCGGAAAGGAGAAAGCAAACGGAACGCTGGAGAAGAGAGGGGCAAACCTCCTTCTCTCTTTAGCGTTCCATCTGCTTCCTCCTCCCCGGCCCTTCTTACCCTCGACCTACCTTCTTGAGTTGCAACGGACTATAGATACCACCCAATATACGTGCAACAAAAATATATTTAGTTGCTCTAGCCAGCATTACGCTTCGGTTTTTTTGTCACCTTTATTATACACACATGTAGATACATTACGCATACCACAAGCATCAGCTGAACATATGCATTGAGGGCATACACATACACGGCACATACGATCATAAGGCCAACAGCAGGCTAGCCAACACCTGGAAATAAGGCCGTAGCGCTCTTCTCATGATGTCGCAACGGAAGGCCATTGGGGGCGCGCTTCGAAGCGGAGGCAGCGCTCGTGGATCGACCGTCGTAACGCGCTTTTAGTTACAGACGCGTGTCTTCTTAGCTAAAATGAAAGCTACACATCAGCAGGATTTAAAAAAACTTTTTTTTTTACACGGGAAAAAACATTACACCGCTAAATAATCAGTACAAAATAGCACGAGGTATGCGTATAAGACGTCTATACAAAAATGTGATTGATTTAAGTCGAAAAAATTAGGTCACGCATTTATTCCTGTATAAATGCGTGTTTTATGCAAACTGGCGAGACTCGCAGTGATTGGACAAAGCAAAACAGATCACAGTTAAAAATCAGGTAGATGTAGTCAACACGAACACGAAACGACAAGTGTCACTTAAGATCATGTAAGCGATGCTATCGCGTGCAGTCACTGAATTGCATTCTACCCCGGCCACATGGCAAAATTAATGTTATTTCGATTGAATGACATTATGGGGTCGACAAACCAGCTTGCGACGCTCGTATAATTACTCAAGATCGCGAACTGGTTAAATCGCATATCATTTTATGAAAATATATTAACTTTTTCCGTGTGGCAGGGGTACTAAACTTAATATTTAGTAAACTAATTTACTTCTCACTAAGGGCTCGAGCTGCCTTTGAGCAAAATATAACTTATTTTGTTTACAATAATACTATTACCTTGATATAGTTACGATTCCAGTATAAACACGGTAGAGGCAATAAAATACCATTAGTGTAAACAAACGCTTAACTACAAACAACGCACTTACAATAATAAGAAACTTGTTATTCACCTTCCAGTAAAACTAGAATATTACCACGCATATTTACAAATGTCAATGCAACAGCACACGGATAACGACGAATAACAATGTTCCATTCTATCACTAGATAAAAAAAAGAAAATCGACTACAACACTTTACTCGCGTCTTACATGACCAAGAAAACCCGTCAATAAGTGTTTCTCAACCGTCGATCGTATATATACGTCCTGCTCTTTCCGCCACGAAAACATTTGAACGCAAGCTCCAAGAAGTCTCTTTGTCGAGAGAGAGGTCTATCGGTAATCGACCAGTGTAATCGTTGACTAGCTGCCACACATATCACTCAAACAGTAGAAGGACTTGTTCCGGGAATGCACGTAAATGCCGTAGTATCAAGCGAACACAAAAAAACTACGTGAGACTGCGGTGACGACAGAAAAACTACGGGAAGATGGAAACAAGTTTTAAAAGAACCACACGAGAGTACCGGCAGCAGGACAAAAGGTTTAATGTTGTCGAGATACCTCTTGCTCGTTGCTCGATGCTGCTGAGTCGGGGACCAAAGACAAAAAAAAAGCCGTTAGTCAGTGCGCTGGCAACACGAGCAAACAACACGTAATCAGGAGAGGAGAAGCCCGTCCAACACCGTCAATCCCACTCTCTTTTTCTAAGTTTGCTTTCCAAGGCGCCAAAGAGTCTGGTCACGTGAGGTTACGTCTTTATAGTTTCGAAATTCGTTGAACTAAAAAGGTTGAGTTCACTCTCCAGCTTATTATGCCTCCTCTCTCGTTCGAGTTGTCCCGTCTCCTCCTCTTCCTTTTTAAGTTCTCTTTTTGGGAGGAAAAAATGACCAATATTCGTGTCAACCGTGGTTACTCGGTTTGCGTAAACTGTATATCAGGATTCCGTCGGTGCAATGTAACAGATATTTTGTGCAAATCGACAGTGTCAAGATAGTACCGGCTTTTTTTCAATATAATTTTCGAATCGGCCGAAAATGCCTAATGATAAGCAGTTATTGCAGATTCAGAAGCGATATTTAGAGAAAACACAGTTCGTGTAAATAAGATATTGTGGTTGCATCGCCGCAATATAACAGATATTTCGTCAACATCGGCAGTATCAAAATGTTAAAGCACAATTTTCCCGATACAACGGAAAAATGGGCAGTAGTCGCACGACTTTCCAGATCCGAGGCGAATATCGCACCAATATTGTGTGCTGCCCGGGAAGCGTTCCTTCTTTCTTAACCAGAACGACTGAAAAGGCCCACAGGCTGCTTGAGGGCTGGATTATGTCGTCATTCAGCATCTCTTGAAGTTACTACTAGATTACTTTTATTTTTCTTACGGAGACTCAGTACTGTGATCAATGCAATGGAGCGCGGCGTCCTCAGCAACGATTCGGTTCATTGCAACGGATGTTTGTTGCGCCTTCGACGATGATCGCGAAGCAGTCGCTGTATTCAGCGAGGAGGTCACTCAGCCGCCGTCGTTTCAGGCCCGGAAGCTTAGGGTCAATGTCGAGTTGCGCTGGCGATGCACTCTGTTGCTGGAGTGGCGACGATTCTTCAGTAATCGCGGCGACTGCGGTGGAGTTCCGGGCTTCCTCGACGTGGCCCACAGCTGCGCCTTTCGTGAGGTGTTGCGTTTCTTGTCGGAAGCTCGTCACGAGGACCACAGCCTACCTATCCTGAAGCACAGCTTCTCCTCTTGCGACGCCTCTTCCTATTTCCAGGAACAACTGAAGATTGCCTTCCAGAACAACGTCTCCGCAGGTAGCTGCATCGGTCACAACGGGAAAACAACACTTGATTGAGGCGGCAGGTTCACGTGGTCGGTAGCGACTGGGATAGCGGCTGACGCTGTTTCAGGTTTTTCTGAAGGCGGAACAGGTGTCCGCGGCATCAATCTTTTTCGCCAAGGTCGATGACGGCGCCGTATTCTCACAGAAAGTCCATGCCGAGATTGATGTCTCTGGCACAGTCTTCTAGAACCACGAATTTCACAAGACACGTCCCGCCATGAATTTCACGCCAGCAGTGCATCGTCTAACAGGAGTGATCAGGTGTTCTCCAGTGGTTCGTATCTGCGGCCCCTCTCATGGCGTCGTCACTTTTCACAGGCGGCGAGAAAGCCTCCCCCTCGAGACTGAGCAGTCTGCTCAGGTGCCCACGAGTGCCGAGCCGTCATGGCCGTCAATAAGAACGTTTAAGTTGTTGGGCACCGTTGCAGGAGCGTCGTTGCAATGCGTGGCATCGGGAGAGTAGGAGCGGTCCGGCGTTCTTGGAGACTCTTTACTTTGGTCGTCTTCGGCAACTTCACCTCCGAGAGTTGCGCACTTAGTTTTCCCGGCTATGCAGGAGAGACAGGCTCTATCGGCGGGGTCGTGGTGCTGGAAACGCTGCACGTGAGGGCGATGGTGAGCGGGATTCACGGCGGAGAGACGGCGCTGGGGAGGGCGAGCGTCGGAGGTACTCCTCGATGTCGCGAGGGCGTTCGCCATACCTCTGGCGTGGTTCGTGCGGGTACAAAGCACGCAGCCCAAGTGGACGGAAGGAGCATCCACTGTAGATGTGGTCACTTCCCCGCAGTGGTAGCAGAGTCGGCGTCGGTCGGCCTTTCGCCATATGTCGGTCGTTCTCGGCGACGGTCGTTCCGGGTGGACGTACTCGGCTTGTTCTTCCTGACGCTGAGGATACCTAGGCATTGGGGCTTCTGTTCGTGGTGGCGACGGGGCTTCGCGGGAAGATTCCAATGGTCGTCGGGCCGCAGCGCAGTAGCTCACCGTGGGCACCTCTGGCGCCACTATGGTGATAGAAACCACTAATTGGATCGCCCAATGCACTTTTTCGTGGTAAACCTCGACAATAGAAAGGGTCGACGGACAACTAGCGGTTGGCAGCAACCTTCGCAGTTTTTCCCGGACGACCTCCCGGATACATTCGGGAATGTCCGGCGTACCAGGAGCGTTATCACCGCTAAGCAGCAAGGATGCAGCGACGCCTAGATATCACTGATAGTGGGAAGCACCCGCATGTAGGGCCCGCTCGATGTTATTTGTCACCAGAAGAAGGCCTCATCCCGAGCATGAGGATCCACAGCTTCTTGTCGTTTGTGGCTTGTGGGTCGGCACCGGCGCTGAGGCACAGGACACTTTCCACGAAGCTTGTGACACTTTTATTGGGGCCTTGGGTTTGAATCCGGATAAGATCCTCTGCCTTTTTTTGTCGGTGTTGGGTGGCGAACGGCCGCTGAAATTCTGCCGCACAGATGTCCCACGGACTAAAAGAAGCATCAGGGCTCTCGAACCTGTGCCTCGCAGTACTCTCCAAAGAAAAGCAGAGTTTTTGCAAGCACTGCTCCGCAGTCCATTCGTTGTGGCTCACCGCCCGCTCATAATGGTATATCCAGTCCTCGACGTCTTTGTGGATATCGCCGTGGAAGAGAGTCGTCGTACGAGGAGCGATGGGCAAGTAGACGATGGGAGTGGGAGGGCGACCGGATCCTGCTCGGACATCGTCGTCGTCTGGGTCTTCGACTTCTCGGGTAAAAGTTCAATCTCAGGGGGCTGAACTTGATTGCGGCGGCTGGCTCGGGTTTCGTGCTTGTTGACGGGGATGAGCTCCCCGGGACAAAAAAAGATCACACCCGACTAATTATCTGAGGGCTACATTGTAATGGCATAGATCGCGGTACCCCGCACTTCTATCAAAATGTCACGAATGACGATTGAAGAACATGATGATAGACCGCGCACAAATAGAAAGAACAGACGAAGTAAGAAGGGAACGGGGGAGAAGCGCGCACTCAGCACGGAAATGTATTTTGTGAGGAAAAGCACGATGAGGCAAGATGACAGAGACACGAAAACGTGGGCATATAATTCAGTCACGCCCATAAGACCGCAAAAAGGCAACTTTTTTTGTTCTCGAAGTGCCACCGCCGGTTGACTAACGCAGTTATCGCCTAAACCCATAGTGATTTATGTGGTGTGGCGCTAGTAACCTGTACTAATATACTCACCTAGATAGCGCCACGTGTTGTTAAGTTTGATGTGTAAATAAAGGAATAAAGCAAGTCGCTTCAATTCACTACCGACTGTCTGCCTTTGGAGTACGTTTCCTCAACATGGTGTCAAATGTGGCGGTAGCCAGCAGAAACACTCGTCTACTCTGATTCCGCCGAGGCGGTCTTGACAGCGGCAGCTCGGGAGTTTGCGCTACGCAATGACCGGCAGCAGCGAGGCGGGGAAACCGATGACTACCGCACCGTACCCCCCAGCTTGGTCGTGCAGCCACCGCAGCAGTTCGACTTCAAGAATGCGGGTCAGTGGCCGCAATGGTTACAACGCTTCGAGGACTATTCGTTCGCAGCGGGTGTCTACGCGGCAAAAGGCGAAGTGCGCACACGAACTTTGCTCTACTGCATGAGACTTCAAGCACGAACCATCTTTACTTCACTCGCACTCAGGGATGACGAGCTCGGCGCCTACACCAAGGTCAAGGAAAAGTTCTGCGGCTACTTCGTGCATCCCGTCAATGAGCTGTACGAAAGTGCACGGTCCTTCTAACGCGCTCAGCAGCCCGGTGAGTCAGCGGACGCATTTTGCACTGCTCTTTGTAATATGGCGAGGCAGTGCAACTACCGCCCACCCGAAGTTGAGGACCGTCTGATAAGGGATCGCTTCGTCGTCGGTTTGCTTGATACTAAGTTATTGGACCGACTCTGCCGAACCTCAAAATTGACACTCGAAGAAGCTCTTATTCAGGTGCATCAGCACGAAGATTTTGAAGTGGAACGAAAACTTTGTGACTCAGCGGCATCGGGGACCACTGCGTTAAACAGCGATGCGGCCAAGGTAAAAAGCAACGCCCACCGAGACAAGCGACGGGCGGGTTGGTGACCTCCCTATGCATCTACTGCGGACGGTCTTCCTATTCGCGTTCGGAGTGTCCCGCCAACAGAGCAGCTTGAAATCTGTGTCACAAGAAAGGGCACCTTGCTGCAGTCTGCCGTGCAAGAAAAGGCAAGTTGTCGTCGGTAGAACTCGTGGCTGTCAGCGCAAGGGGCGGTGCCAGAAGCAAGTTCGTCGAGGTCAAGGTCAACAAACTGGCCCCGAACTTTAAAGTGGACAGCGGTACCGAGGTGTCCGTCGTACCAAGCACGTCCTCGGGAATTCCAGCGCATCTTCAGTGACCGGGCGGAGACCTGACTGGACCGGGCGGGCATCCACTGGAGGTTTTGGGGACCTTCACGGCCAGTTTGTCGTGGAAGGGAAAGTGTGTGACGCAGGAGTTGTACGTCGTGCGTTCCCAGACTGTGCCTCTTTTGGGTTTCCCTGCAATTCAAGCCCTGGGAGTCGCGAAGTTCGTGGACCACATTCCAGAAGTTCCTCTGCAACAAGGCGGGGTGGTCGTTCTGTCTGAGCTATTTCAAGGGTTTGGTGAGGTCTCTGGCGAATACACAATTCGTCTACAACCGGAGGCTGTTCCATTTTGTTGCCTGTTGCAAGGCGGATCCCGATTCCACTGCGAGACGTGGTGAAGTCTGAGTTGGACAAGATGGAAAGCAAGGGCGTCATTCCAAGCAAGGAATGACGCCCTTGCTTGAAAGCAAGGCGTCATGGCGTCGCCATGGTTTGCAGGACTTGGGGTGGTGCCGACATCAGCTGGAGGGTATTGGCTGTGTGTTGACCTTACAAAGTCGAACAAGGTCGTCTTCCGGGAACGCCACATCCTGCCCACGGTTAGCCAAGTTTTGGGTCTTCTCGGGGACGCACGGGTGTTCTCAAAGCTCGACGCGACGTCAAGCTTTCACTAAGTCAAGTTGACGTAGGGTTCTCAAGAAATGACGACCTTCATAGCTCCTTTCGGGCGTTACTGCTTTCGTCCTCTCCCTTTTGGCATCACCTCAGCTCCCGAATATTTCCAGCGTGTGAGGGCCAATATTTTGGAAGGGCAGACTGGCGCCCTCAACATGATTGACGATATCCTTGTGTTTGGTCAAGATCGTGCGGAGCATGACCAGCGCCTGGCAGAGGTGTTGCAGCGCTTGAGCAAGGCGGGCGTGACGCTCAACAAGGAAAAGTGCAAATTTGGCGTGACAACTGTCGACTTCCTGAGGTTGTCGTCAACGAGCACGGCATCTCGCCAGACCCTAAGAAGTGTGAAGCGGTTCAAGGAATGAAACCACCGGTGGACGTCGGTGGGATCTGGAGGCTTCTCGGGATGGCGAACCACGTGGGCAGGTTCTTACCACACATGTCGGACGCGACTGCTCCTCTTCGTGCCTACTGAGCAAAGAACAGTGCCTGGACCTGGGGCCCGGATCAACAGGCTTCCTTCCTGAACCGGAAAAGGATGCTGTCTTCGGAGGTCTGTATGGCCAGGTACCACCCAGCGCTACCTACTATCATGTCGGTGGACGCCAGCTCGTTCGGACTAGGTGCGGTACTCTTACAAGATCAGTCTTCGGGAGAGCGTCGGGCGGTGGCTTTTGCTTCCCTATCCATAACATTCACCGAACAAAGGTACAGCCAGACGGAGAAGGAGGCTTTGGCGATCACCTGGGGCGTTCAGCGATTTGATGAATACGTCCGAGGTCTACAGTTCGTGGTGGAGACCGACCACTTGCCCTTTACGTCTTTATTCGGCAGCATGGACGTAGATATGCTCCCACCAAGGGTTCAACGCATCCGCCTTAAATTGATGAGGTACCAGTTCAAGGTTCGTCACGTTGCCGGCAAGTTTTTGGCGATGGCTGACACTTTGTCCAGGGTGCCGTTGGACAAGGCATCACCAGCGGTCGGTGCCATGGAGCTGTTCGTCGAGAGCGTGGTTCACGGCATCCAGGACAAGTAACCAGTGGGACTCAACAGGTTCCGTCAAGAGCAAGCTTTAGACGGCGAGTGCCTCATTCACTTGAAGTACTGCGAGCAAGGCTGGCCTGTGAAACCCAAGGTTGCGGTGAATCTCCTCAAGTACTGGAAACATAGGGGCGAGCTCACGGTGTGCGACGGGTTGCTCCTCAAGGGAGTCGCCTAGTCGTCCCAGCATCACTTCAGGGTGAGGTTCTTGGGTTCATCTATGAGGGTCACCAATGCGTGAATCGTTGTCGCGCTCGAGCACGTGACTCGGTGTGGTGGCCTGGTGTGAGTAAGCAGATTAAGTTCATGGTGCTGGACTGCGAACGTTGCTCTACTACAAGGATTCAGCGTGCTGAACCTCTCATCTCATCACCTTCACCTGAAGTCCCCTGGCAGCAGCTGGGAATATATTTGTTTCATTTCAACGGTCAAGACTTTTTGTTGATTGTTGACTACTTTTCCCGGTACCCTGAAGTTATCACACTCAAGAGCACTACATGTTACTCGGTGATCACTCCAGTGAAGAGCGTGTTTGCGCGTTTTGGCATTCCGGAGGTCGTTCGCAGTGACAACGGCCCGAAGTTTGCAGCTGCTGCGTTTGCCAACTTCGCACGGGACTATGGTTTTGTGCACACAACAGGCAGCCCGCGCTACCCGCAGTCCAACGGGGAAGTCGAACGCGCGATCCGAACCGTCAAGGACCTACTGCAAAAGGGCGACGATCCGTTCTTGGCACTCCTATCTTCAAGGATACACCGGGGCGATCCGGATTCAGCCCGGCGCAACTTCTGACGGGAAATCCACTGCGGTCAAGGATGCTCAAACCACCAGAGAAATTGAAACCCGTGTGGCCGTCGACGGAGGTGTTCCTCGAGAGGGACAGGCAGGACAAGCGTTGACAGACGGCGGACTACAATCGTCTGCATGCGGTGAAAGAACTGCGTGGGATCGCTCGGGGCGACAAAGTGTGGGTAAAGATACGCTCGGTGCTGTGCGACGGTGCTTAGTCTAGCACAACGAGCACGGTCGTACATAGTGGAGACGTTACAAGGGGTTCTGCAGCGGAACCGCAAGCACCTGGTCCCGTACCTTCCGGAGGAGCAAGCCCCGTCACCTGGGCCGGAACCTCCTGAACGTGAGCAGCATGGCCCCGGCAGTCCGGCGGCCCCTGAGGTGGTGAGCCCAAGACCCCGGCACCCCAAAAGCCTGAGGGAGTCCAGAGGACCCGGTGTAGCCGGGCAGTCATCCCTCCATGGCGTTTGAATTTGTAAATAGGATTTCTATTAGAAGGGGAGATGTGGTGTGGCGCTAGTAACCTGTACTAATATATTCACCTAGATGGTGCCACGTGTTGTTAATTTTGATATGTAAATAAAGGAATGAAGCAAGTCGCCTTAGTTCACTGCCGGCTGCCTGCGTTTTGAGTACGTTTTCTCTACAATATACGCCCTGAGCACCTCGCATGTTTGTTTTTCTTTGTCCCATTCAATTATCGAGGTTTTGTCAAACGATGGAGAACACGTGCACCTCTAACAGTGCACAGAAAGGTGGCCTCCTACAGTTGAGTTTAAGGAGAGGTTACGCTCACGTAGCCTTAATGCTCACGGTGTCTCAATGAAGTGCTACGTGAACACAATCTCTTTAACATAAAATGTGGGAGGCCACCTTTCTGTAAATTGTAAGAGGTGTAGGTGTTCTCCATCGTTTGACCGAACCTCAATAATTGGATGGTACAAAGAAAAACTAAAAAGCGAGGTGCTCGAGGCGTATACCATTATGAGTTTAGACGATAACTGCATTAGTCAGCCGTCGGTGCCACTTAGAAAAAAGAAGTAGCCTTTTTTCCGGTCTTTTGGGCGTGCCTGATTTGTATGCCCACCGTGCCGGTGTTTGTCATCTCGACTTAGTCATAAGCTGGTTCTCGATTAATATCATCTACCTTAGACTATTATTTTTGTCGTGGTTCATGTGAAACATTTTATATTTTTTGGTTTATTTCGACAAACTGGTACTTTTTCTAGGCGACGAAAGGACAGAACAAAAAAAAATGAAGAGACACACTCGCGCTGTTCGTTCCTTTGTCTTGTACATTTGAGCTGTGTTTCTTCATGTGCAACAATCACCAATAAGCCCAACTTGCTGTCGTTATTTTTTTATATACTGCCTCTGACGCTGAGAAATAAACGAGTAACACAGTTTAAATAAATCGGTGATTGAATTTTACCATTATTTAACAATACACCTGTTTATGACAATGCCCCAGTCCGTGGTGTCATCACTTGCTGAGCCGGACACGGTGACGCTGGAGCGCTCAGAGGACGGGCAGATGACTATTCTTCGTAAGCACCTGGGCAAAAAGCAGCTGCAAGTTCGCGCCACAGGTGACAGCCGACCTACATTCACGCATGGTGGTCATACTATGCAATGGGTGATTGACGCGGGCTCTATCTCCCTTGCAGAGAAAGGAACAGAGGTTCAGAAGATTGTTAACACAGACGAGTGCTGCATCTCTGAAGAACAAGCTTTAGTTTTGGGCAGAGCAGCCCTGGAGGTGAGTGTGGTATGATATTTCAATATGGCGAATTATATTAGGCACTGATAAACAGTTCCACTGTCTTCGCTCAATAATACGGTTGCCCTGTGGTCCCAGTCACTTTGTTGCCTAGAGCGGAGCGTGCGCCATCGGCAATGGTTATGACTTTAAAACACGACTTGCTGGGCTTTAGACACCTTATCGAAAAGCTCGTGGGATTTGTTTTAGTCTGTTGCAGACTGCTTGGGATTTCTGAAGAATGCAAAAGCGTTCCCTGCAATTTTTAATAAAAATTAAGATAACTTCCAACAAATCATTTTAGGAACAAGGTGGCTGAAGTGTCGTTGCCGTGCTGTTATTTAATGGTTCACGTGCGAGTTAACTATGGACATTGACAGGTGGGAAGGCTGCATCCGGGGACGTCTGACCTTGACTTGGAGTGGGCGATTGCAGAAGGAAAGCTGTATCTGCTTCAGGTAAGTTTTCGCAGGTATTATATAGGCCCGGTCGCTTGTGAGAAGATGGCAAACTGACTATGTATAATGAACGGTATCGATCAAAGAGCCAGTGTCAAGGTCTACAAGAGTTATTTATGTGGTTAAAATTGAGGAATTCAAAGAGGCACAAATACTATTTAACATCTACAAAGAGCTTCGAGCCAATAAGGGCTTGATTACACACGCTACTGATCAAAGACGACAGGTGCTGACCACTAACAAACTGAGTTATATCAGCGTGTCTTCTACTACTGCGCTTGTATAGACTGACAATTTAAACGTAACCTTGTTTCACAGAACTCTCTCTGGTTGCGTCAAAAATAAAAGAAATAAGGACCTTCGCCAATCAAGTCCTAAACAGTTAGGAGCCCGACATTTCAATCCTGATTCGTTTTGTTTCAACAGGGACAACTATTTGCACGTGGAGAGCAGCAGCTTCTTTTACATCTACGGCAGTGTTGTTTGCTTCACTCACTTTTTCTTCGTCAAGTGCCCTAGCCCGCTTACATACGCCGATGGCAAAGTATCTATCGACTTATTGATATTTCCTGGTGTAGTCTGGATATGCCAGGTGTCTATGAGATGTTGGTGGCGGATGTTGGTTTCAACGCTTCTTATTCTGGTGTTGTCAAAATAAATACTGTGGTCATTGTAGTCTCAGTGCTGTGCAACATCACTGCGCTCACGGTCCAATTCTCGCACATCATTCTTGTGTTCTAGTAGTTTTTGATGAAAGTTCTTTGTCCAGACAAGAGCGTGCCGCTCGTAGAAATGCTTGACAAGTGACAAGAAGGCCTGACGTTCGCACTATACAAAAGACCGACCTACGCTGCATTTTACCTCCGCTTTGACGCACACACGACTAGGGAAACATTAGGTGGCGGGGAGAGGAAAATTGTTTGCTTGTCGCCGGAGGCAATCTGCCAGAACCTAGCCATAGACCGCTTCGCTGTAAAAAGAAAAATAAACGTTCGGAACCAAATGGCCAGATGTCATCAACTTACGCAAAGCACACCTGAAGGCACCCCAGTTTAGACTGGAGCCATATCCGCAACCGCGAAGCAAAGCAGCGCGTTTTCGACCCTAAGCAGCTGAGATCAAGAGGTTTAGGGCGCGTTTTGGCCAACTGCTTGAGAACCGATTTTTTCACAACCGTTTCCGCAAACGACGCAGCGGAATCTAGCGCTGCTTTTACATCACGTCGGTGACTTTCTATGCAAGATGGAGCTCGTCGCTGGTGAGCCGTCCTAGGCGCTGTACTCCTAGTGTTCCGGCTAACGATTTGGAGAAGATATGACACGCTCACGCCCGCCACTTGAATCCATTGTGTGAATTTACTCGCAATCTTAACTGACTTCGGTCTGGTTGTTTAATACAAGCGAGCTAATTGGTTTGTTATTCGAGGTGCTGAAACCCGGTCGCTGCGCTGCCTTGTTCGTCTTTGCCCATAAAACATTCGAAACAGCCTCCGATCGCCCAAGTGACAGCTTCTGTACCCTCTTGTGCAGATACGTAGACAGTTTGAATCTACCGCCATTGTACATGACCACCACGAATGCTTATATAGACGTCGTGAGCGTAATTACGTAGCCAACACACTACTGCAAAGGTGATATTGAGCCTGAGATTGCTGCGCTAGCTGGGCCAGTCACGTTTCTTTTTCAAACGAAATAAAGGCCACTTACTAAAGAGAACAAGTGTGCGTAACACATTACGCATAGGTAATCCACACGGCGTTAGTTTGACCCGAATGTCCGACAAACATCTCACCCGATTGGCGTGAGACGAGAGGTGACTCCACCACCAACCATACCACAACCAGCTAGTGCCAACCAATGCCGATCATTGCTCCGAAAAAAAGAAAAAAAAACGAGCGAGGACGAAAAAAAACTGGCCGCTGATCTCGAAAACAAGGTCACCCTCGGAAAAAAAAAAGTCGGAGGGCATGCTCTATTCAACCAGGAGGCTATGATTCAGCAAGCTTGGCTTTACTTGTGGGCGTGCTCGGGGGCATTGCCGGCGTGGTTTCGCGGGTCCATGACTCCTTTTCTGCTTGAACACGGGATAAGTGCGAACAGCAGGAAGAAAAACGTTCGTTAACAAAATAGCTAGTTTCTATCTTTCTATCGTAGACTCAACCGGATTTTTGATTGTAAAACAAGGTTGCCAAACGCAAGCTCCGAAGAATCAGGCGTGATGGGCGAAAAACCGCCAACTGCGTCTTGGGGCTCGCGAACCGCATCCGGAACTGCTTCGCAAACGCAGCTCAATCGCCATAGTGAAAGCACCATAACGCCTTTATTCAGCCTTCACATGGGTTCACCTAGACACTTGGGGAAAAAAATAGGCAAGGAAATAAAATGCTCACGTACATGCGGATGCAGTCAACGTTTCGTAAAACTTTTTGTAACAATCGTTTTAAAATGTTGAGCTCGCCATTTTCCCAAGAGTTCGAAAACTGCTGCGAACGTGTCAAAGAAATTATATGGAATACGGAAAACGTTTCACCACTTGGCCAATTTAGATTTACCTTGCTTCTTTGTCAACCACAACTGCCAGCTTTTTGCTTCCAACCAATTAATATACTTACTTTAATGATTTCTTACATTTTTAGTTTGTTTCTTAATTCGTTCTTTAAACACAGAGAAACGCTAATTAGCCACTTAGGTGAGTTTCTCCGCGGGTCTGCTGTATATAGACAAACGGTTCGTACTGCAAACAAACATCTGATGATTCAAAATTTCACCTCAGCCACTTCTCATAAAAGCAGGCGTAGTGCAGGCGTCTATACGTGTAATCACCGCTCGAAAACGTGTCAGAAACTTTAAATTAGCAACCGTTATGCAGTGACTAAGCTGTCACAGTACAGTGAAACACGAGTCTCCATATCTGTAAGTTGTGGCGCTAACCTCTACTTAAACATTGATAAAACAAATTTGAACCACAGTTTCGGTGTTCCTGTGTTCCGACGACGTATTGCTCTATTCATTCGACAGGCTCGGCCCATCACTTCGCTTCACCGGGAGACGGACTTTGAGATTGAGCATGAATTGGACTCGGCACTGCTGTCCGAAGATGAATTCTACACGAGGGCCAATGTCGCGTGAGTGCAATCCTACACTGCTATGCTCCATGTATGTAAAGTGGTTTAGTACACTGACTCGACTTTCTACACACACTCCAGCTATCAAACACCAGTGGTGTTTTTACGTGACCTTGTTTTTCCTATTGTTTAATGCATGCAGTGCTTTTTAACGAACCCACCCCCAATCTCCAAATTATGTGCATCCGTCCGAGCATTTCCCGGCTAGATTCAACTACGAAATTTACGTTACCGGATGTCATATGACGATCCACAAAAAGTTTTCCCGCTAAAATTTGAGGGAGAATTAGCGTCCGTGGCCTATATAACAATTCAGTTTGCCTATCAAATTTATTGTAGAAATTGCCATCACGTGGCCAATACGACTACTCAGTTTCCCTACTAAATCTGGCGTTAAAAGTTCGGTGACATTTCCTAGATACCACTTTTGTTTTCCGCTAAATTCATAAATGAAATGGCGTCACGTGACATAATATCACGTGACCTATAACCAATTAGGTTCCCCACTCAGTTAAGGGAATTGACGTCGGGTCACCTAAACACCAATCCAATTTCTTTGCTAAATTTAGCTTCGAAATTGCCGTTGCGTGACTTTACACCAATTAGGTTTCCCCGCTAGAATTAATAAAAACATGTCCTTCACTCCCTAAAACAACCGTTAAGTGTCTTCTAAACTATTTGAAACATAACTTTTGTTTTTAAATAGTGCATTTCAAGCTTTATAGGGCAAGGGCTAAATGTCATTTTTATATTTTCACAATAATTAAGTTTACTCTCATTTAGAATGTGCAGAATTCATTTGTTTTATGAATGGTAGTTTGGGATGCCATAATTGAGCGATGCTTAAACCGCAGGCTCCAAACGAGCACCCGCCAATCTTCTGCGAAGAACGAAAATCGTGGTAGGGCGCAATGCACCTTACAGGAAGCATTGCCAGCGGCGTAGACTTTCCATTTTCCCGGAGGGGGCAGGCTGAGAAGTTCTCCGTGGGGGGGGGGGGGGGGGTGTGCTGCTGCTGCGCGTTATCTTTTTGCCAGAACTGGAGATTGAAGATAACGAAAGCATGCTGGTGCTCCATTTCCCATGTACTTTGTCAATAAAGGCAACGTGGGCGTTATTTTGTATGCATGCCACTACTAGAAGCTCGTTACATGGCACATAAACAGCGTCTCGGTAAGGATCATGGCCCGGGCCCGGGGGGCTCTGCCCCTGGATCTCACCAGGGGGGCACGAGCCCCGATGCCCCCCTTGAAGTCTACGCCTATGAGCATTGCTGAAGCTCATCCAATAGATCGTGCTCAACGGGCTCAACAATGGCCGGCAACGAATCTTGTCACCTAGAAGCTAGGAAACCTGGCCTCCACGCGCTTCGTTCTTCATGTATTGTGGCATTCATCTTGATTGCCATGTTGAATATCGAGCATAAGATGTTCGCCACGCCCGGCATATCTTAACGCCGAGGTCACACTGCTTATGCATCCTACAAACACAGTCTGCACGAAGATTCGAACGCACGTCACAACGAGATATGTGCTTCGCAATCCGCGTGTCAACGAGTTCAAGGAGAAACTTGGCACCCGGCATTCAAACAACGGGTATTGCGGTCAATTGTGCTTGTAGAAAGTCTTTTGTATGATGCATGAGCTGTGTGACTCCGGCTTTTAGAGTAACCATAGCTTCACACCAGAACACGTCTTCAAGTTGTGCCAGCAGCGGTCCTATCCAATAACCAACCTAGCTTCTGCACGACTCGAAGGTTCTGATAGGGTCCGCTACGGGGCAATGCAAATTATCGCGCTGAGCCAGGCTCCAAAAATCGCAGAACCTCGGCCTGTGTCTATAGCATACCTCGGCAAACCTCACTCATGAGGGCCCTCCTCAGCCTCACTCACCCTCACTCACCCTCGTCTTCAAGGGTGAGATGAGGGTGAGTGAGTTTCTAAACCAGAAAAATTCATGAGCGTGAGGGTGAGTGAGGGCCGTGAGGGCTGTGAGGGGCTGTGAGGACCGTGAGTGTTTGAGGGCCGTGGGGGCGGTGAGTGCGTGAGGGTGTGAGGGCCATGAGTGCGTGAGGGCCATGAGTGCCTGAGGGGTATGAGGGCCGTGAGGGCGGTGAGTGCGTGAGGGGTGTGAGGGCCATGAGTGCGTGAGGGGCGTGAGGGTGGTGAGTGTCGGGAAGGCCTTGAGTGCGTGAGGGGTATGAGGGCCGTGAGGGCGGTGAGTGCGTGAGGCCCCCTTCAGACGGAGCAACTTTCTCAGCAATTTTGGTGTTGCTGGTGGGTTGTTCACTAGCTTTCCCTAGATCGACATGAATTGCTGAGATCGGGTCCGGCTCAAAACAAGCGAGCAACTCGAAGCAGTTCGAAGACGTTTGAATCGGCTGCATCCACTCAGGGACGCGATATTTCCACGTGAGACATCGTGCCGGTGATGGTGACAACAAAAGACTTGGTTCTGGTTTAAAATTGATCGTGTTTGGAAATAAACTGTTTTAGAAAGACGCATTAGTATTCTCAACAAGATATAAATGCATAAAAACAAGTTTATAGCGCGTAATTGTGTGTCTATATAGTTGAAGAAAAAAAATTCATGATGATGAGGGCAAATTGTAGCAATTGGTTGCTGCGTGTGAACTCTGGCGGTCCGTGTTGCTGGTGTTGCGACGTCAAGTTTCTAGGCGAAACTGCCCCATCTGAAGCGGGCCTGAGTGGCGTGAGGGCCATGAGTGCGTGAGGGGCGCGAGGGGTATGAGTACGTGAGGGCCATGAAGGCGATGAGTGCGTGAGGGGCGTGAGGGCTATTAGTGTGTGAAGGCCGTGAGGGCGGTGAGTGCGTGAGGGGCAGAGGGCCATAAGTAAGTGGGAGGGCGGTGAGTGGCGTGAGGGCCGTGAGTGAGTGAGGGGCGTGAGGGCGGTGAGTGTGGTGAGGGTCATGAGTGCGTGACGGAAGTGAGGGCGGTGAATGGCGTGAGGGTCATGAGTGCGTGAGGGGCGTTAGGGGTATGAGTGCGTGAGGGCCATGAGGGCGGCGAGGGGCGTGGGGGCCATGATTGCGTGGGGGCCGTGAGGGCGGTGAGCGCGTGAGGGGCGTGAGGGCCATGAGTGCGTGAGGGCGTGAGGTTCAGTGAGGGTGAGTGAAGGGCTGAAGGTGAGTGTGACTATGAGGATGAGTGTGAGTGAGGGGCTGAAGGTGAGTGTAGCTTTAAAGGTGAGGGTGAGTGAGGGGCTTAGGTGAGTGTGGCTGCTAGGGTGATGGTGAGTGAGGGGCTTAGGTGAGTGCGGCTGTGAGGGCGAGGGTGAGTAAGGGCGACCTAAAAGGCCGACCTCTGGTCTATAGGAAAGCGAAGTCGTGGCGCTGTAGTTTCGACGCCGCCTATTGGCAGCCAGGCGGAACTTGAGTGCGGCGTTCGACTGAGACTCGTATTCTGAGTGCTACGAGCCAAAAAAAGTGCTGGTGTTCAATCTGGGCACCTTGATTGCCTCCAGTACGTGGCTGAGAATATTCAACACAGCAGCTTTGCTACTTTGGAGGTGCAACCTTCGAAGATAACACCGCGATTTTATTAAGTACACTTAAGAATGGCCAGGTGATCTGCAGAATCTTTCGCAAGGCGCACGGTCTGCCGGTGCAGACTTGGAAACGGCACAATGATGCGCGATCCTGGAGTATTCCCAGCGTGGAAAATTCGAATCCAAGCGCTGGAGACCGTATCCGCCAGCTTTTCAGGTGACGCAAGGTCATTCATCTAACTTCATTTGCACAACTTGTAACGAGATACTTATAAATCCTCAGAGTGGCGGACGTCGTTTTCCCAAGAGACTTCGTTTCTTCAGCTCAATGTCGGTAGACATTGTGAAGTTACAGTCGAATATTTGTTTTAAATTTTTACAAGTTTTTAATTTTTTAACGTATTCCTCTAATGCATTTCGCAACGTGCCCATCTCGTATACGTATATCTACCAGGACAATTTTGTTGCAAAGATAATATTTCACATATGCCCGATTTTCAATCTATCAAACGTTTTATAGGTAATTGAATTATCCATAAACCTATAAAGTATCTTTTAAATTGAATGCGTTTTTATGAATCAGTTCACTTAGCACTAGAAGATTTGTTTCTTTTAAATATAAAAATATCTTCTGCGGAAGCCTTTAAAAAGAAAGTACTGGTAAAGTAGACTAAAAGCACTGACTATAAAAAATTAGCCGGGATCAAAACGGGCCGGACATTGCCAGGACACAAACAAGCCGACAAAAAACAAATGTGTATCTTCGACTGAGGCGCGTGCATAACGTTCGATAGAGCGACCGATGCTCTGCTTGCAGAATCGATACCATTTAACAAAATTTTAAATCCGTAGTGTATGCGTAATCGAAAACAAAATTCGCCGTCTAAATTAAAGAAAAAGATTTTGGAACAGGATTTGTGCCCGCAAAACCGTACAGCCAGTTCTGGGTTGCCTGCATTTTGATTTTTGGTCAAGAAAACCGTCACTTGCAAAGACGCATCGATTTGTGTAGTTCCCTTTCTCGGTTCTTGCCATTTCTTTGTGTTTATGAACCGGGACACTACAACAACTTGGCAACATGACCATGTAATTTCTTGGAGGCTCATTTTTATATTTTTAAGCTTGAAGTTCAGCAATTAGCAGATATTTCCTGAAAGCGCGAGCCTTTATTTCAAATGACCCGGGAAAAATTAAACCTGATTTGACAGCTTTTTTCTTTCAATTAGAAATAAACCTTTTTTTTTACTAGCTACTTTTCGATGAATTATAAAATCAGAGGGGATCTACCGGCTAGATGCTAGTATGTAAATCGGTAGTTGCCTCGCTGCTGAAGGGGGAAACTTGAACATTTAATTGTTCTTCTAACACGTTTGCGCCTTTGTAGCCAACTGCTGATTTTCAGGAATTATGTTCTTACCACATTAGAACCCCTCTCCTGCATACGTTACAAATTTTGTGACACCGCGGTCCTCATATCGGGAGCTTGCGTACCAAGAATCGTCGACAAAATTGAAAACAAACTGTGTATTTCCGTCGCATTATAGGCAAATGTCTCTTGGACAAAATATTCAATACTTCTACCTGCCTAGAATTTCGTGTTATCGCTGTTTACACTTCTAAGGATTCGAAAGCGTTTTTCGGGGTATATATTTCCTAGAACTTCGATGTGTTTCGCGGTCTATTTTTGCTGTCAGACTAAAATGGGCGTTTAATCGGGATTTATGTTGATCAAACAGACAAAGGTTTACCCAACCTTCTGGGAACACGCGCTTGAACCGAATACTTGTCAAACTTGCCCGCACCTTCGAAAAAATGGCTCCCGCAAAAAGAAGCAGCCACGTGGACGGTTTGGGTGTGTACCGGGTAAAATAATGTCGTAAATCAAGGAATTCTCTCTCAATCGTCTGCCCGAGAAGTTCTACAAGACAACCCAGCAAGACAAGACAAAAAGACTGAGCAGCGCGGAACAACGCGCCGGCGAGACACAGTTGCGGTGGCTCTCCGAGGAAAAAGAAACAGAGCGAGTCAAGGCCGTGCGAGCGCTCGCGAAGCCGCTCTGTTAGCTGGCAGCGAAAGCCGTCAAAATCAACGAACATATCGCGGCCAAAACGCGTATGGTAAAAGAAAAACAAGTGGGACGCTACCAAGGGCGAATTCTACACTGACACTGAATATCAAGAGAAGTGGCCTGTGCTACCGACGAACCGGAACCAAGGAGACATGGACAGGGTGAAAAAAGAAGCGGACATGCATGTACAAGAGCTAAAGAGGGAACTAACCCAGAGCAAGAATTTCATCAAAGAACTGAGAAGTAAGAATAGGAGCATGCGAAACGCCAACTCGGGCATATCCGCTGGACAGGTTGAAGCGATTGGCGAGGATGCAGTCCAGCGAGCGGTCTGGGGGATACAAGACTCAGTGAACAGTCAACTCATGCATCTCACAGAGAGGGTAATGGAATTGAAGTACCTGGACAAAGCCTGCCAGAACAACAAGACAACCTCGCCAGGACGCAAGATAATAAATAAGGAATAACAAAGAAGGCGCAAGATAGTCGGACGCATCAGACGAGGAGTCATGCATAAGCCAACGAAGCCATAAATAAATATTTGGCAGTGGAACTGCCGGGGGATGGGACGCAAACAGGCGAGCCTCAGTCTGCGAGTCTCCCTAGAAGCATTTCCCCCGGCGGTGATAATGCCACAATAACCCGGTAACAAAGTGTGAAAATCAAAAACTATGGTTTAGTTCGAAGAGGATCAGTAGGCAGCTATACTTGTCCAGAAGCTTTACTCAGCAACAAAGCGGGAATTCAAAAGCCAAAGGGCCTTCAGCTGCTACATTACGGTAATACCTGCTAAAGGGGGACACCAAGAGAGGCACGTGGTAAATACCTATTGCAAGTTAAAATATCATAAAACAGACATTCCGCGAGTCTTGTCTGCAGCGGTGGAGGAAGCAGGAAGAGACCCGGTAATCATTGCCGGAAACTTCAATGCGACTCATCCGGCGGGGAGTACCGATACGTCACACTCAAGGGCAGGAGATTGGCCGAAGTAATTAACCGGGAGTGTGTCACTATCCTCACGGACGCGGACCAGCCGACGAGGACCGGTACCAGTTAATGCAGGGACACATGTCCGGACTTGAGCTTGGTTAAGAATGTGGAAAGTGCGGAATACATGAATCTATTGGAACAACTAGGCAGCGACCACTGCATACTGGAAACTCTGATACACAAACGGGGTTTTTAAAAAAATTAGGCAAACGAAGATCATGAATTGGGACGAGTGCAGGAAGCGAAGAAGTGACATATCTCTCACCACCGAAAACATCAAAAAATGAACCAGGTCAATTACGGACCGCATCGATACCTTTGTTAGGGTTGCGGAGAGCTTAAACAAGGACCCGGATGTGGACAAGCACCTCCTACATACATGGGAAGCGCGGCTTGCTCTTACTAGCAGATGGACGAGGCAGCGGCATATCAAGGTCCTCAGGAAGAAAATTGACGAGCTGACGGCACAAGCCGAGGAGTTCGCGGTGAAGCTGGCCAGCCAAAACTGGTACGGGATGTGCGACCGCATAAGACGAAATCTAGGAGCGGCACTGTCATGAAACCTCTTGCGGGCACTTAGCAATCCAGAGACAACCAAAACGGCCACTACCAACCTTCTAGCGTAGTTGGTTTCTAAGATCCCAGGACCACAAGACCACATTATGGACCAACCCGCCGCCAGATACCTCTGCCTCGACCCTCCGGCGGTACAGCCTGACTACGAGAGAAGGGAGAACACAGGCCTGGATAGACCCATCACGGTGGAAGAACTCGAGTATGAGTTTGAAAATATAAAACAGACAGCAGCGCCGGGGCCGGATTCTATTACGGCTAAACTCCTCTACAACTTGGAAGAGGAGGACCTCAGGGAGCTGGTCCGGAACTTCATTGAAGATTAGTGGAAGAAAGACACCAATCCGGATGCCTGGAAAACTGCCGATCTGAGGTTCATCCCCTAGCCCAAGAACTATCTCAAACTGGAAAATGTTTCGTCCGATCTCGCAGACATCGTGCCTGGAGAGGTGTTCGAGCGCGTCATTAACACGAGACTCATTAAGCATATCGACAAAAATCGACTTCTGCCACAGACACAATTTGGATTTCGTCCGCACACGTTCACGCAGTACGTATGGATTTGGATATAGAAGGATATTTTTGGAGGACACCCCGGAAGGGCTAGGCGAAGTGCATTCTCTAGCTGGACTTGAAGAGAGCCTTCGACAACCTCTCACACGAAAATATCCTACGAGGTCTAAGTGCGGTCGACAGTGGCCAAAATATCTACAACTACGTACGAAGCTTTCTCTCGTGCAGGATGGCGACTCTTACGCTAGGGGATATCAAGTCGGGGAATATAAGCTCGGAACAAAAGGAACACCGCAAGGCGCCGTCCTGTCCCGTGGCTCTTCAACTTGGCGATGCGGGACCTGCCAAGTTCACGTACAGGAGGTGCCTCAGCGTGGAGCACCATCTACGCGGACAATATCACTGCTGTGGTGTCGTTCCGAGAGTGATGGTGAGCAGATTGACGACAGTCTTCAGAAGGCGGCTGGCATCACGGCGGAGTCACGCTCAGAGCCGCAGCATACGGTGTGCCCCAGAAAAGTCTGAACTGCTAGTTCTGCGGAACCTCAGAGAGACACAAGAGACTCGCATCAACATTTTATTTGACGGGCAGGCTGTGACCAAACCCAAGGAGATGAGGCTTTTAGGTCAGCATATCCCGCAGGGTTTGGGAAACAAGACGACGCTGGACAAACTCAAAACAATGGCTACGCAGGTAGGTGGAATGATGAGAAGTATAAGAAACAAGAAACACGGGATCAAGGAGACAAACGTGGTACAGCTAGTACAAGCTTTCATCGTCTCAAGACTGACCTAAGGTACGCCCTATTTGAAGCTCAATAAAATGGAAATGGGAAAGCTCAGCATTATATTGCGGAAAGCATGCAAGTACGCTTTGGGATTGCAGTAACGGACAGACACGGACAAGCTACTAATACTGAGAGTTTATAACAGCATGGAGGAGTGACACGAGGCTCAAATAATCTCGCAGTTTAAGAGACTGAACACTACCGACAAAGAAAGGTGGATTCTAGATACGCTTGGGATGGTGGTCCCCGGAGGCCACCCAAGAGACCGAGGGGGCAGAGGAGATGGAATACCAAACGCGACAAAAGTTTACAATAAGACGAACACCACGAAACATACACCGGACGCAGGAACGAGGGACGGCGGAAGTCGCGGGCTGCGGCACTCGCTCGGTCCTGAGACACCAGAGAAAGGACTCTTGCGAGTACGCCTCTGGTCCTAGCGAACGGGGTGGCCACGATCACCGTGGCAAAAGCTGACGGAGAATTGATAAGAGTGGTATCGGTGTGGGTGGACTCGATGAAACAAGCAGAAGAAGCAGCCATTGCCCTTGCCGTCAACTGGTACTCCAGAGCCAGAGTGATGACCGACTCGCAGAAAGCCTGTAGGAATTACACCCGAGGTATCCTAGGACGGCAAGCGTTAAGCATTCTAAAGAAAAGTCAAATCATGGGGATACATGTCTTTTGGGCCCTCTACACATGCGGCACACAGGATACGAGGCGGCTAAAGCCGCGGCCCAAGCAGCCCTCATCCGGGACTCGTCTCCATGCCCTGGGAGTCCATCACCAGACATGCCTAATAAAACGTACTTAGCGACTCATCGTAAAGCGAGGTGGAGGTTTCCACCCTCGCACGAAAGCTTAAAGAAAAAGAAAGAAGATCTCCGAAGAAGATTAGAAACGGACAGGATCATCACACCAGCAAAAATTTACATATGGTATCCAGAACGGTTTCACACGCCGAGATGTCTCTTCTGCGACGCACCATGGGCCGACGTGCACCACCTAGTATAGGTACGCGAGCAGATACCCGGCCTGACACGAATTGAAGAACCTCCGAAAGAGAAGTGGGAAGCAGGACTGTGAAGCGAGGATTCCAACAGGCAAGACATACATGTAGAAAGAGCTGTCGCAGTCACCACTGCATTTGAAGCCCTGGACGAAGGGCACCCACCTATATTCCCACAACTTTACTTCCATATCGCCCCTTTTCTATTATAATTATCATTAAACAAAGTTTGCAACAACAACAATAGAGCGCTCGTTTTGCGCAACAACAACTGGTGAAATAGATCATCATAGGATTTGCTAAAATATAAAAATGGCATCCGTTTCAGCTTGTTTTCAGCTGTGTTAAGGAGATTATGAAAAATGTATAATATATGAGTGTCGCAACGAACAAACACATTTGCGAACGTGTTTTTGTTTCATGAAGACTCATCTCTAACTCAGATGACAATCATCTCAGTTCGAGGGCCAGGACTTTTCTCCATATCACCAGCCAGCATCAGCAGGTTCCGAAAAAAACTCTCACTGACAAGATAACAGTTCGCACTTGTTGTGAGAAAGGCAGCAGCAACAAGGTCCTATCGTCTCCACGATATCAAGGATCCTTCACCTTACCTGCAGAAGACAAAAATGCGTGATTGAACATGTGTTCATGCGAGCATCCGCCTTTCATACTTACTCTGCTTGGATAACACCGGCTGGGAGGTTAATGTTCGGTTTTTATCGGTTTATACGAAAAAAAATACAGAATGCTACATAAAAGTATTGTGCCGTAGTCCTGTGTTTTCGGTAAATACTGATAAACCCCCGAAAAGTGCCCCCTGAGCCGGTTGTGACCAATTTGTAGAAGCCCAATTAACCCCGAAATCATGCTTTACAGAAACAAAATCTTTGTCTGCAGCTTTATTTCGTACACTCTCTGAATGCAGGCGCAATGAATTCTCCGCAATGCTTCGTCTTGCTTAAGACCTGGACATACTTTTTCTCGTTTCTTGTTTTTATTGGTACCGCTACGTTTTCCTAATATTTAAACCATATCTATGTTTCATGGAGGTTGGTCAATAGCATGTCATTGTCCTATTTTCTTCAACATTGGTCTATATAAGCTACAATGTTTTGTCGGATATAAAGAAATGGATACCGAAAACCCTATAAACCCTCAGAAGACGTTGACGCCGGAAAGGCAGACCCCATTTCAAAGGAAAATAATCCCAGAAAACGTTGTACCCTACTTATTAGTGCTGATAAATTACTACTAATTTATAGCATCCTCAATTTCCCGTTCCGGCGCCCACCGGGGAGCCGTGGTAAGGCTCGTCGTTTTCAATCCGCAACTAGTGTCTCAACTATGAAAACAAATGTATCACTTCCTGCTATTTCATTACGCCGAAAAATATCTCGTTTGTGTCTTTTTTATAAAATTTATTATTCCAATACTTCGCGAAAAAACCAACTAACATTAAATCCTGTTTTCATCTCGCCGCGCGTAGATCATCAATTTAAAGTTGGAATTCCTCAATGCATTAGCTCAGCCTATTATAACTCTTTTATTCCAAAAACATCTTCAGAGTGGAATCGCCTTCCGGCGCAATTAGTAAACACACTGTCCTTTGACTTGTTTAAAAGTGAGTTGACTGCTTACCTATGTTAATATTTTTCTTTGTTTGTTTGCCTTGTTTTATAAATTTCTTCACTTGTTTACAAATGTTTTTTTAACATTTTTGTGCTTGGCTTTTAGTGTTTGTATATTGTTTGTGTTCCAAATTTTTCTTGTGCCACTCCCCTCTGTAACGCCCCAGGCAGTGGTTCTCAATTAGGGGTCCGCGGACCCCTTGGTGGTCCGCGAAGGCATTCTAAGGGTCCGCGAAGCCTTGCCTCATCAGTGAAGCCTCGGCAATACAAGTTGTCTGTTTTCAGGTCGAGAAGCAATGTTTCAGTTTTTGGACCAGTTTTTTCGTGCGTATGTAAATATGAGAGGTCTACTGCACACTAGCCCTTAGATATATTCATTTATTAAATCATTATTATATTGAATCTGTACGTTTCACCGCCTCTCACCGCGAACGAGGTCCTCCATCATCTCCGCCGATCCACAAGGGGTCCGCGAAACACCTATGAATGAGAACCACTGCCCCAGGGCCTTGAGGGTACTTAAATAAAAATAAATAAATAAATAAATAAAATGCACCGGGTGCGCACAGGACGTCTTCGATAAACAAGGGGGAGGGGGAGTCCCTTTTGCTTGTGAACGGGGTACCAGTTTGTCCCTCTAAGCCCCTCTACCTCATTGATTTTCTCTGGCACTGCTGATGACGCTCGGTGGCACCAGCTACCGCCCGATTAAAGGGGTCAGCCGTAGGCATTCATCGAGGCATCTAGTCTACTCAACTGACGCAGAGCATTTTGTCGTTGGCAATGAGCCACCACGCAGGAGCACCGCGCCACGTTCTGGTTTCGGAGCAATTCCGATGCAAGTTTATCAAAGATGCTATAAATCTCCATCTCCCTATATAGTTTTACTGACTTTCCGAATATCAGTTAGCTGAGACAGTGAGAGCAGACTGATATTAGCCGTACGATTGCTAGCAGTGTCGGTGCGCATAAAATGGTTCTCGTCGCATTTCCCACGCAGAGAGGTACTTCCCGGAGCCATGAGCGCCCTCGGGGACGAGCTCTACTTCCACTCCTTCAACGTCATGTTCAAGGTAACGCTTTCCGACGTCCATTTGTCACCTCCACCCCGCCCGTGCAAATCTTTCTCCCGTGATGTGCGGATAAGGTATACGCCCCTGGATTTCCCCGTTTCCCGTGTTAGATTCCAACAACAGTCCTTTTCGACTAGTTGAAAGAAATAGACCATTTTGGCTCAACTGGTCACCCGAATTGAAACGAGTGTTTGGTCGAATGGAAAGATGAGGGGAGCAGTGATGAAAGCGCCGGGGACAAACAAGGCGCTCCTCGCTTTTTCTTCAAGCCCGAAGCGACGAGTCCATGGAGCCGCAGGAGCAGCGGCAAAATGTCTTGTTTGGAAATTTGGAAATGAGACAAATTTCTTCCCCTGCCTGACCGGTGTCAGCCAGTACAAAAACGACGATCACTTTAAGCACTGCTTCATTGTCTCTATTCACGCCTCAGCTTCGGCTGCGGTACGGCTGAAAGTGAAAAATTAATATAGCTGCGCTTTCCAGCTCGATAATCCACAATGCATGCCCGCAACTCTCAAAATCCTCAACTCCTCTGGCGAGCAAAATGCAAATTTTAGGCGAGATTTCGGCTGCGCGTCCATTGCGCTCGCCCACATTGCTCGCCTGCACCAAGGTGACAGGATGACATTGGTTGTTACAAATTTTCGAAAAATAACGAGAACAGAATAACAGCGAGAATAGCGTCATCGGTTTGATAAGGCACTGACAGCGCGAGCTTCACATCTTGTTATTTATTAGAACACTATTTTGTGTGTTTTTATACGTTTTGTTAACGCGCGTAGATAGATCTCGACACACGCCAGTAAACGAACCTGACTTGCGCATAATCAAACGCTGTAGCGCCTTTTAATAGTCGATGCGAGCATTGCAAAATTCTGTCTTACGGACTCGCTTGCATTCACTCGCCGATTTTAATGGGCCTATGGATGAAAAACGAAGTAATTTTCTTAATTAAATGACGCACCGCGCCTCCTTAACCATATAGCTGTAACACAGGGACGCACTAACGACATTTCGAGGAATGCATCCTAATTGTTATCTCCGCTCGTAGTACTCTCTCCATTGAATATAGAAAACCATGGCTCGTGGAAATAATCTATAAGGTCCACTTCGCAGAAGCCTTCATATTTTTCATCCCGTGTAGTGAACTAAAAAAAGAACTGACCGAATATAAGAACGTTTCATTTTCAAGCTTATGGATCTAACTGGTGAAACAAGCCCTAAAATCAACGAGAAATAGGAATGTTTTCTATATACCCGACCACCACAAAAAAGAAATAGAGCTCACATGTATTCACTATTGACACAATAATCGCGACTCCGACCAAAATAAAACTGAACCTTGATTTTTTTCTTTTCTTACTTTCATTGGTTCAAAAGAAAATGCTTGGCAATTATTTCTAAGTTATAGTGAGAACAACTTCATGCTTATATTTGATTGCGAGAAGAGCGTTTGTTTCAGCATTGATATTGTTTACCCTTGTTTTAGCGACATTTTTCATGTTTTTTTTTTCAAAAAGGCACTTTCAAACAAAAGGATTTCGAGAGAGGAGCAACCATGCTGAAGTAACCTGAGTCTGAGGTTGAGAGAACATCAAAACGTAGAAGAGACAGAAAATAGACAGGGCGACGTCTCAAACTCAGCTAACTCGTTTATTTAGTCTACCTTACTCATATAGACTCAATCTCAAGGTCATCTCCACCAACACAGACGGAAGAAGTCTATACAGCTCAAGCGCCACAGTCTCCATCACACAATGCAAGAATTTGCACAGCCTTACAGTTCGGCGCGATTAGTTATCGCGCCACACGTTTTCCATCGACCCTACCAAAGTTTCACCGATGTATATTTTACCAATACTACATCCAACTGCATGGATTCTAAGAATCACATAATTGTCCCGTCTAACTAGTCTAAATAAATGTATGTGTCAAACCAATGCACACGCCTTCCTTTTGCACGTTAGTATTTATACTCAAAATTTACCACAGTTAGTTGAAAATGCAATTTTAATATAAAAAATAAAAGATGTATTTCCGAGCGAGACACCGGTTGCCTCAAGAAATAGTAGAGGTACTGAATGTCAGGCGATATCTCTTCCCAGTATTGTTGATGAAAATATTTCAAGCTTTCAAGCTCTAAATTAATTCCTCTGGATTTTTAGAACAATTGAGCTATCAAGTGAATTGAAGAAAGTCACGTCTAGAAAAGCCTTGGGACGATTTTTTGCCATAACCTATTTGTATAAATTACCACCATTAGCGGTAATGACTCTTACAGAGTAACACTGGATGAGCAACTCCCAGTGCATGACGACGACCGAAATGAAGTGAACGCCAAGGATTTATAGTCAAATGTTCAGTAAATATATTCTATTGCATTCTTTCTGCTGATGCATTTGCCTCAAGATACTAGCTTGCTCAGTGTCTCGGCACACCAAGGGTATAGAAGAAAAGGTCTAAGTGAAGGATTACCACCGGCGCTTTTCACAAAAAAATCAGTTCAAGAGCGGAGATTGTATTGGCTGGATGTTGCTGCGGTAAGCTTTCAAAACATCATTCTCAGGCTTGAAAGTCTTAAAAAATAAATATATATCAGGAGATAGGTGCCAGAAATAATAAAAGAAGATACTTTTCAATTCCTACATACTTCGTTTTTTTATGTTTCAGGTATTTGTTAGGCTGCACGACGAGGTCGTCGTTATTTAGTGATAGGGACTGAAATTATAGCAATATAACAGCGTTGTGGGAAGTTTTGCGCACCTTGAAAAAAACTGCGATTTTTTCAATTGTTATTTTGCTTAGATTCGTCGACTTGTTTTTACACACCTGCTGAAAAACACGTTTGGGCCTAAAATTGCGTACTTTCTCTCCTTAAATTTTAACATCGCTCACTGATGGAAAAAAGATACTGACACTAAATTAATCTGTTTTTACATTGTTAAAAAGGCACATACTCTTTGCTAGGACTAAATAATTCATATATGTGATTCACTTTATTCTCCGGCGAAGAGACAATATGTAAGCGTGTTTTCTTTTAGAAATGCACAGGAACAACGTAAAAATACGCTGGTTGCTGTCTGCTTCATTTTGTTTGTTTTTATCTCTGAAGTGGCGTAGACACTAGCGCCAGATGAACCGCTGTTTCGTGCAGTACAAGCACTGTTCAGTGCCAGATGGTCGAGCTTGTAAAATCGGCTGCGTCTAGACTTATGCTGAAACGAATTATAGCGTGCACTACATTAACTCTTCGGTCAAGCCAACAGAAGCAAGAAATGACCGTAGAAAGTTTCTGTTTCAAGCTATCGCTGAAATAGGCAAACGAGGGCATGCGTAGTTGCCGTTACGTCGCGCCCTTATGGCAAGAGAATTCTGCATACGAGACCTCTGACCATGAGAGCAATGGAGCGCCTCCATTTTTACAGTGACCGCTGTGAGTGGGAACCTACCAGGCAAATTCCATTACCGTCCTTCGCAGAAACTTCTGGTGGTGTAATTTATCACACGATCGCTCCCAGCCGCTACCGCTGAGTTTATAGCAAACTCATAGCTCCACAGTTTTGCCGGATTCTAACCAGTGACCTACATGGATGACAACAATCGCTTCCTTTATAGTCTACGGCTCTAGCTGAACTATCGACCTCTTTTATTTATTGTACCGAACTATCGACTACACAAAGACTAGACAAACAACTCCCGGTTTACTGTGTTCTACATTGAATTCTATAAACTGTCTTTAGTATCGAGGGATATTTATTTGCCGGACGTTAGAGCACTGCTATGATTATGTAAGGTAGAACGCAAGGGCACAAGATGAGCTGGTGTATATTAAACAGTTTGAGACGTTCTCCTTTTTTTCCTTGTCGTCGTCTGTCATTACCTCAGTCTCGGGTTTTTCACTAAAATGTATGTATGGTAGTAGATAGTGCGCGTTGTTTTCTAAATTTTAAGTGAAAATATTTCTGTATCATTCAGTCCTGCTTTGGCGCTGAAAAGGCTTGGAGCATTAATAAATACACAAAAAAAAAGACTCCTATACCGTGCATGCTACATTAAAGGACGGCAATATTCAACGAACGCGTGATGTAGGCAGGGATTTCGAGAGAGACGCTCTGGCGTTCTTACCTATTCGGTGACTAGGCGGGTAGACCATGAGCTGGATAATTCGATGAGAGCGTGCCTAGACGTCATAACACCTTGCTCTGGATGGAATCATTGGTGGGTAAACGAAAGTGTGGTAGCCTTTGTCCGTACTCACTGCGCGAACGGGTTCGAACGCCAAACATCGGATGCCGTCGTTCGGCGTTAAATCCCGTTCGCACAGTGAACAGGCAAAAGCTTTGTGCCCACTCATTGATCATTCAAACCAGAGAAATGCGTTTTGACATCTCATTCTCCAGCTCAGTATCTACCCATATAGCCAGTGAGAAAGTGAGAACGGCATGGCGTGTTGCATATTCGAAAGACTTGCAAGTCCATTTTCCAACCCTAAACAAATGACCCCAGGGTGGTGTTCAGTGCAACACGAGCTGCCTGTAAAGAGACTGTGGGGTCTGGGAGGTTGAAGGTGAGGAGGAGAGGAGGAAGAAAGCCATGCGGGCAAAAGTCAAAATGCAAAAGAGTGTAGACAGTAGAGAGGTAGAGACCGTGACTAAAGAACCAACCTGATCTCAGATATATTGCAAAAGCCGTGGGAAGTCATATTTCAAAGAGATTTGCTCCGGCTTACACAACAAAACAACAAAACAAATAACAACACATCGACGTTTCACCACCTATACGGGTGGCGTCCTCATTATATACTGGCCACGGCGAAGAGGGCATGACCAGTCTACCTCTAAAAACATCCCCGTGCACGTCTGGTAAGGGCCCACGCTTGACATTGTGCGCCGTGGAGTCATAACGGATATACTACGACTCCATAAATTTCCGAGGCACCCATCTCTGCTCACACGACAAGGTCGCCGAATGGTTGAAAGAAAAAAAAGTCCCCGTCTTCCAGCAGTGGTCGACACGCTTTGATTCCCCCAATGTGGTGTATGTCGAATTGGCGACGTCTCGTTTGTGTTCTTTAAAATGGGCTTGTGCTTCAAATGCTTCAAATTAACACTCAAAAGAGTCGCCGCCGCCAGGATTCCATCTTAGTTCCACTTGTTGTAAAACGCACGCAGTACCACAGAGCCACGGCCCTTTCTTCTTTTTGTCGTCGCAAGGCTTCGACAGTGTGGAGTCGCAATAGAAGACACGCACAGAGCTACGTTCACTTTTGCAACACGTCGCCTAATAATAGCATTTGTGTTGAGGAGGCCTGCGCACATCAGTCAGACACAGCGCCCGATTGATGGCAGCAGTTGCGGTAACGTCGAACAAGTGTCACGGCGCGTCCGTTAGAGCCTGTGTAGTTCTCCGACCGGATATGGGCTTGTGTGCCTAACCGCGAGTACATGAAGCCGGCGCCATTTGTGTTTGCATAATCACCGTTGTCTGGTCCAGCCGCGGCAGACTATTCGGCCCACGCTTAGGCTGAAGAAATCAAGAGTCACTCAAATAAAAAAGTATTGCGGGTAAAATTAAACTCAATTTTGATTTCATTAAGTCGCAGACCACCCACGGCTTACAAATACCTCATGAGTTATTTACCTCCAAACCTCAATACACCAGCGGAAACGGGACCTGTCGGGATTTTCTAACTTTGGTAGTTGTTAGAGATTTGAGTTTCTGATATTTCAGAGGCTAACCGTACTACCAAACAGTGAATCCTAACTCTGACCCTTGTTTAGCAATTTGGGAACAAAAACGCCAAATGTCACTACCGAACATTCACGTAGGAAGCCTAATTCTTGCACTTGTTAGGCAATTTAGAGCCAGAAATTCCAGATGACGGCTGTACTATCAGAAAATAAAGCCTAAACACCAAACTCTTTTGACGACACACGCAGACCGAAAGCTACCGGACAACATTCGACGCTTTTGTTTTGCTCCATGGAGTACAGCCTCAACTATGGCACTTGTTTGGCAATTTGGGCTTGAAAATATCAGATTGAAGACAAACTAAGAGGCAGTAAGCCTAAATATGGCACTTGTTCGGCGAGTTTTGCCCAAATCTGCCAGATAAGAGCGGAGCTATCAGGAAGACAAGCCTCAATTTGGCACTTGTTTGGCGATTTGGGATGAAAGATGCCATATGACAGCCGAACTACCAGGCAGTAAGCTTAACTCTGGCATTCGTTTGGCAATTTTGGCCCAAAGAGGCCAGATGATAGCTAAACTACCAAAGAGCGAAGCCTCACTCTGGCTCTTCTTTGGCCAATTGGGGTCAAAACAACAAAACCCTTGTCAAATAACGTCCCTATCTCGCTCTACTTTGACACCGTCGGTCTTCTCGAAGACCCCAAACTCCCAAACAATTGCCAATTCTTGGGGCAGAGCTTTGTGCTGTCTACACTCTAAAAAAATGTATTACCTTACACCCTTTTGTCTCATATAATGGACCCCAAACATTTAGTTCGACGTGCAGCGCACTATAGTCGGACAGATGGCCCAAATTTTACGAGGGGCTTGATAACGGTGCGATACAACTTAATTACTAGCTAAAGTACATATCAAAGACCACAGAAAGAAAACACTGAGGTTTTGCAGTAGGGCCAAGAAAACCCCGATTATTTTTTTGTAGTCAGTAACACGTACATTAGCTATTTTAATGAGTTGTACCACACGGCTATCAAGCCTCTCGTGAAAGTTAGTACCGTCAGATCGACGTCAGTGCGCTGTACGCAGAACTGGAGTTTCGGGGTGTCTTATATGGGACAAAGAGTGTAAGAATAGACCGTTTTTTAGAGTGTCGGCGTTCATTTCTTTTTTCTTTTTGCGGTGCGCGGCGACAAGAAACTAAAACAAAATGTGACTTACGACTATCCTAATGTCGCCAGATTGGTTAGAAATGTCCATTTGACCAGAAGTGCCAAATTTGAGATGTAAAAAGCAATTGACGATATGACTGAGTATATTCGTATCGTATTTGACACACAAACAAAATCACAAAGCGCTGTCTTTCTTTCTTTTCTAGTCACGCATTCCAAAGTACCTGTTCCCGCCTTTACCGGAGACAATGTTCATCAAGCCTTTCTTCGTTATGTTCAGTCGCAACTGCCTGATGAGCCTCATGGATGTAAGTCACTTCGAAACTTGAGATATGAAGGCGTAAAATATTGTTAACTTTGACGTCCCCTTTCGCCACCCCGTTGAGTAATGAAAACCAACTGAGAAGATTTCGGACCTTAAACTAACACCAAATATCCCCAGAATTATTTCACAAAGCAATTTAAAATTTTGACGTGCCATATTCAACATCAAGCTTTAAAGTTTAGAACTTAATACACCTAGGTGAAGAACCCGAAGCCTGTACGGTAGTTGAAGCATTTCTAGTACATTACAACTAGTTTTTATAAGTAGAAACTACATTTTTTCGCTATACATTGGCGTTTGGTGCACCTGAATTAGGGACACTAGACCACCTGAAAATCTTTGCCATGAAATCGAAATCTTCAACAAAATTCACGTACACCTCGACAGGTCCTCGTAAGTGTACACGCATATTGGTCGGGATTATTGGGACCCATCAAATGAGGACTTCAGATTGGCACCTTAGACTTCATTGTTTCTTCATACAGATAACTTTATGTCAAACATGTTTAGTTCACGACAGTTACAAATGAAGTGTCTTATTCATTTATGAAGAAGCAGCTGATTATTTGGCGCGTCTTTTCAGGGCCTGTTTCAGCACACTGCGAAGCAGAACCTGATGACCAAAGGTTTGCTCTATGGCGTGCTGGGACGCCTATACGAGTCCAAGGACGCCGTGGCCAAGTTTGTAGAGAGGAATGGGCATCCGAGCAAACTGAATGGTTTCCAACAGATGGCCTTTATTCTCAAGGTTCGTGAGAAGAATGGCCAGGCCATGTTAATTTCTTGTAAAGTGAACTTAAATTCGCATACATTGAGATGGGTTACCATCCGCGGGCTAGAGCACTTATCCGCCGGAAGTGAAACCATAAATGCGCTGATCACCTTGTCCGTTTCTGGTTTCTAATGTCCCTACCTGATTCACGTAGGCGCCACGGACAGACGCGCGCGGTCCCACGGCTTGGTGGCCCTAGAAATGCCGTCAAATTTAAGGCATTCAGGGCGCAACTCTTAACACTGATGCTATTACGATGTGGTGTTTTGAGAGATGTGTCCCCAATGACAGGCTCAGTGCCGGAAGGAACACTACCTCCAGCTTGCCAAGGATGCCATAAAGAACTTGCGCATTGATCTCACGGAGGAACAGACAGCGCTGGAGATGTTCGACGTTATTTCCAAGTCATTGCCACTTCCACCAGAGGTTGGTGCATTGTTCACTTAACCCCTATATATACATATGCACCCATACGACTCGCATCCCATATTACCGTGGGAAACAACAACAGGACCGCATATATATTGTTTCTTTCTATATGAAGAATGGACAGGTGAGTTTGTTGTTCGGCAAAAGTTTTCTACCTTATTTTCTATCAAATGTCACACAAAAGAAATCTATTTCTTGCGCTTATCTCTAATTTTTTTCTAATTTGTTATAATTGATTTACATGGCTGTGGCAGACTGCAGCTGACAACACATCCTATATGTGATATGTGTAATATTGTATAAATCGCGCGATTTTTTTGAACCACGTAACAATAACTTAATGTAAGATATGCGATATGGGTCGTACAGGGGAATACATATAGTTCATTTTTCAGACGAAACGTCTTAACGAACAAAGTAAACATCTAGCGTGCATATTTTCAGCCTCACTTATAACCTGGTGTCCAGCTCCATGCTCTCCTCCATGAGTAACCTGATGCTCCTCATGACCCTGGGCAGCGTTTCCGGAGGTAGGACAAAATGCTCGTGTAAAATATTATTGCTGTAAGACCCTGTTAAATTGAATCTTCTGAGATAAGGTCCGTAAAAGTGCCGTTTCAAGTAATTTTGCTTTTGTTTAGAGGGCAGTTCTTACGCTCCCGTTTTCTGTGTTTCGTAGTAAAATTTAGTGGTAAAATTCACACCACGTGACCTCAACACCAATTCAATTCCCTGCTGAATTCAGTTGGGAAATTCAGTTTTTCCTCTAGATTTAGCGGGGAAATTGACGTCACGTGACCTCAACACCAATTCAATTATCCGCTATATTTAGCGGTTTCAAATATAAATTGCCGAGGACACTATACAGACTGTGTCGTTATATCCAACCAGTCTCATACACGTTACTAAAAAAGAGTAATCGATTACAATTGCTATTACTCTTGGCTAAAAAGTATTCGATTAGATTACTTGATTACTCGAAAGCAAAAGTAGTTGGACATTACTTTAAGAAGTAACCGTTACTTTTCCGATTACTTTATTGTGTGAAGACTTACATCTTTAGCGCTCATAACAATGAACTACTTCCAACCTATATTTTACATTTTCACAAGTACTGACGGGTTCCCTCTACAGCATCAGCCATCTCTGTGCGCTGCATCATGGGTTCATCGGTTTTTCTAACTGCAACATTTCTAGCAGTGTCGCAATCGCTATTTCATTTGAAACATCTCCGCTGGTCCCTGATGAACTTAGAGTGCTTCTTGGAATCTCTGGTCCCAAATAAAAGGTATTTTGTTTTCTTGCTCTATATATTTTCTCGTACTGGCAACCAAGAGGCCCTTACTCTCTTTCGCACACACACGTGCTTCTCCCGATATTATTCACATGTGGATGAACTCGTATGTTATACAAACGAGCAGCAGCTCCAGGATTTGAAACGGGTCATGTGTAGTATCCATTAGCGGAAGAGATCGCCCCGACCACTTCTCAACTCGAAACCTTGCTTGTCACAAAGACCGCGTAGAAGAAATACGGGATCTTGACGTGTATTTGAACTGGCTTTGTTATATTTTGCATCCGCTTTAGACAGTCTTCGGTTCTGGTTCTCCTACGGGCTGCGAATAGGTACCGTAAGCAGGATCGTTTTTGTTTATTTCCGTTTGTGTGTGCGTGAGCGGGCTAGTTCGAACGAAGAACTTACAAAGTTACATTCTGCTCCCTCAAACTTCGCCCTGAATGGCCTTTGTGACGCACTGGAGCTTCCCACTCCCAGTGCCAGCTCGAAAAACAAAAAAAAAAGAAAACGGACGTTCCACAGAAATTGTACATACAAATGGGTGGACCTCGTTTTCTACAGCTCCGCAAAAATCTTCTTTTTTTTTCCGTTCGAAAAAAGAATGCAAATCTTATTTTTGTCATTTCAGAAAAAAAGGTGTGTGCGAGGAAGGAGAGAGAGAGAGGGGAGGCGGGCGATGGTCTCGTGGATAAATAGTAACGGTGAGAAGTGAATTCTTCAAAAAGTAATCAAATTACTCTTGTGATTACTGCCTAATAAAAGTAATCAACTGATTACAAAATTACTCCAAAAAGTAATCGATTACAAGTAATTTGATTACTTGTAATGCGCACTGGTACAAGTCTGTATCGAACACAATAAACACAGTTTCTACACGAAAAGTGCAAGACGCTTACAATTTTCTGTATTGATGAATTAAAGTGCAGATCTTAAAGAAGAGAAGGGAGGGTACGTAGGGGATGGTTTGCCTATCCTCCTCCTGTGTACCCTTCCGCCCTCCTCTCCTGCTCTCCTCCCATTTAACGTCACATGTGACGTCATACGTGGCGTTACACATGAATTTAGCGGCAAACATTTCCCCGCTATATTTATCGAAAATTTACCCGTTAAATTAGGCGGAAAATCTTTCCCGCTAAAAATTAAGTGTGACGTCACACGTCAATTTTACTTGTAACGTCACGTGACAGGTGACGTGAAAATCCACTTGTAACGTCATTAGGGAAACGTCCCCTGATGCAACCCGAGGCTACAACGACGCCGACGCCGCTCAAACCGAAAACGGGCGCCTAAGTGCTGCGCTCTAAAAACAAATTCACATTTGTTTCGTGGACACCGAGTAAGGCCAAAACGTTAAAATGCTTTTAGTACAACTGTCACAGGCTATAAATGAATCACAGGCATAATGAGCTAGGAAGAAAGTATTCCCGGCCTTGCGGGTGACACAGCTCAAGCAAGAGGTGCGTTGACACACGGCACGGAAGAGTAACTTCCACGACGCAGAAGGTTGGCCTTGTCAAGATCCCACGACAAAGATGGGCCATCAGGCGAAATCAACTTGGCCTCCGGCCAACCATTCGATAGCTGCCAAGTACTGAGGCGACTTCCGTTAGAACGCTTTTCAAGCTGCAGAAAAGTACCCAGTCGCACGCATCTGTGGAGGCTTTAATCAAAGCTTTATCGCTCGTTTTTTTCAGACCTGACACCTGAAGTATTCTCAGACCTCGCCACACTGTTGTCCAGCTGCGAGCAGGTGGAGAGCGCCGACATTCCCTCCAGGCTAAAGGTGACTTGCCCTTACGGCAGGAGCTACACAATAATCATATTGTCATAAACAAAAATGACAAAATAAAAATAAAATTTAATACCGGTTTAATGAGGCACACGTGTGCCTACTAGCTCAAAAGAAAGATAGCTCGTATCTTCCGTTTGTGACGGAAGGGCAACTGACCCGATCTTCCGCTTTACCACGTTCTCCGTGCAGGCGGTAAGCTCAGGAATGTTCCCAACTAGAACACGCGATGACAGCCGAGAATGAGCTTGAACTTTGCATAAGAGTACAAAATTAAAAAAAGTCGAGCCCGCTCCTCTGCGACGCAGCCGTGTGCGTTGCCAACTCCGCCACGCAAGCGGAAATATCAACTACAGGCAAGCAGATCTCACTATCTGTTCAGTTTATTAAGCTGCCCTCTGACCACCTTGCTTTGCACTGGATCGCTAAGTATCACTATTAAAGCGCGTGGTGGCTAACCCTAGTTTATCTCAGTAAACGTGCCCCAGCGACATTATCAGGCACGCATTCCTAAGATAAATTATGAATAAATAGTTATTCTCCTTCATGAAGTGTCTGTAAGAAGGTATAACGAAATGCTGTTCCAATTCAGAAGAGCAATGTATGGCAACGCTTTTGAGCCTTCCTCACATTTCTCATGTCCATTTACACGCTAGCAATGTTAGCATAACGTTTTAAGATAGAATATGTTTATACGCTGGTTGCCCACGAAGAGCCGTTACGCTTGGTTGCAACTATAGACCTTTACGCGTAAGTTAACGTTAGACGAACCATGTACGCCTCATGCGGCCACCTTGAAACACAAATACAAGAATATTCCTGGCGGGGATTAAACTTCGAACCAAGTGATTCGCATCTTACACCAACTGAGCTAAGCAGATAAGTTGCGTAGGAATAGATAACAAGTGATTAATAAAGCAAAACAATTGCACTAGCTTGATCATGCTCACGAGGCCGAAGAACAGGGATGTTTCTAGCTAGCATACACGTCAAGTGTGTGGTTGGACTAGTCCCGCATATTTCAGCCCAACCTTCATCACACAAAGACAGCAGACCACAACCCACAAACTTCATCCGTATGGTACCTCAACACGTTATGTGTCCTCCAATATTTTTCAAGCATAAAATAGCTAGTGTATTTTTTTGTAAAGTTCAGAAGCACGATGATATTTACCATTGCTCCTCACCAATAACGAAACTCAGAAAACACATTTGGGGAGATATTTAATTTCCCGATCGTGTCCCATTTATTTCTGTTACCACTGGGTATATATGATGCAGAGGTGGTTGCTTTTCTTTGTTATTTCTGAAAATGGTCCAAATAGCATCCTGCGCTTTGTGTTGCTTATGTTGTTGTCGGTGCTTTGGCCGGGTCCCGGGAAGCGTTTTTGGAGACTAAGTGTCGCGTTTCCTGAGTTGAGGGGATCCCGCGCGCGTACAAAACAGAGTTCTGCCTCCGCAGGTTGTTTGTGGGCATGTTGCTTACATTTCGTGTTCGGGCTTTCTTGCTCCTACGGGCCGAACCACGGTTTTTGAAGTCGCGGGAATGCTCCGCTTTTCCACGAGAGGCCATTGCCGCAAGGGGTGCGAGTGTCTGCTGCTCTGATCGTGAAGTGCAGAGCCAAAAGTATATTCACCGAGAAACCCGGAGTTTAAAGATCAGGCCGTAGGCTTGGGCAGCTAAACGAGTCTGATCTCTTTTTTTAATGCCCGCAAGCCCAGCCCTCGGCTCGGGCCAACAGTGTTGCCAGAATTACTGCCGACACACCCGGGGCCGAGAGAAAAACAAGTCGACGGACGTTAGGTCTTTCGCTGAGCTGGAGCGGAAATGCCTCTGGCTTCTAGAATTGTACCTCTCCCGAGACGATCGCATACAAGGCACGATACTCCTGTATATGCTTGACGTACGTTTCTTTTTGCGTGAATTTATCCATTTCCCCTCTCGATCGCGTAAACGTGCACCGGTTCTCATGTCTCGGAGGTTCTTCCTATAGTTCGCGCGTGTATATTTTCTACGGAATGCCGGGTTGTACTTGTCAGCGACTGTCCCTTCGTTTCCTGAATGGTCTGAGTGCTTCGTGGGCGATTTGACCCAGAGGCTTGCGTTGGGACTCGAACACTAAGTTTTGTGTGCGTTTGGCTCGTTTTGATTTTTGCTTTCCCACGTCCACCCCCACTTTGGGGTGGGATCAAATTACCCGGCGAGGCACGTTGCCGTGATTTTAGCGGACCCGTATATTTTTTCCGGCATATTAGCAGAACAGGACTCAGGTTCGGGTCCTGAAATTCCAAATCAAGGAGAGAGGTTCTATGATCTTGCGTGGGGGCAGCGATCTCAAACATATTTCCCTTAGCATGCGTTGGCGCATGGGACGAATTGGATGTTTTGAAGGCCCTGATTGAACGGTGAGGACGTCTGGCAAGCTGTCTTAACCCCTGACCAGACATCGTTGAGTTTGTAATGGTCTCATGCGCGACCCTTTAAAGTTCATTTACCGTGGTGCAGCGCGTAACCTGTCGTGCGCGACAGATGCTATCTCAATCGCAGTAAGCGGCAAAACAGGAGCGCGTGGCATCGGATACTATCAGAGCACTCTAACGGCCAAGCGCTCAACCGCAGCGCCTACGCGACACTGAAGTTGCTCTTGCGCGCCTGGCCGGTAGACTGCTCCGATAGTACCCGATGCCACGCGATACTGTGTTCCCGCTAACTGTGATTATGCTAGAACTTTGTTCAGCCCCAACAAAGTAGCCGCCGTCCTCACCTGCGCGGTAGGACACCTGACGCCGAGGCGTCCAGTATTTGTAAGCCGTGCGCGGCAGTCTACTAAAGTCTTCATCTTTCTCTCCTTTTTCTATGCAACCTGGAGTTTAAGTAAAGTTGTTTTTGTGTGTTTGTAATCGCGCACAAAGCCTATGATTCATACCTCTTGTCAGCGACAACCAACCCTCCAGCAGCTAGCTTCATCCCCGATTCCCCGGCCCTCAACGACAGTCACCCAAGATGCACATCGATGTCCGGCAAAACAACATGTAGATCAACGCTTATGACTACTGTGGCAACTGGTGATATATGACTAATGCGACAAACGGTAATCTCTAAAGCAGAATCAAAATCGACAAGTGAAACAGCGGCTGCGACTTAGGTACCTAAGAGGCTTGGTTTTGAACTCGAAGCATGTTGTAACCATAGAAAAGTAGCGAACCTTCAGAAATTATCTGAGTGGAATGCAGATACAAAAGCTAGGAATCATAAGAACATAAAATTGTCCGAAAGCAATGCATATTGAAGGCACGTTTTTAACAATTTTGTGATTAATTGAGCTTTGGAAAGTATACTGAGCCTTATTTCAATACAAGTGCCTATATTTCAGCAGCGTGCTTCAGACTTTTTCGTCGAAAATAATAATACAATGCAATCCAATACAATACTCATACTACATAGACTTTTATTACCTAAAATTAAGCATGTTTGACATGAGTCCGTCTGGTTGAAATCAAATACTGAGAAAGAACAAATATCCACCAACCAATCTCTAAATGTGAGGGCCCTGCATTTCGGAACCAACTCGGTTCCTTCATCAGGGGATTCTGTTCCCGTTCAAGAGTAACTTCTTCTAAAATGGGGTATGAACGTTGACCCGCAGCGGTTTCTTCTTCTTCTAAGAGGTTGTGTTTTTCTTGTTTCCTTTTCCTTCGTCACGTGTCATAGTCCTTTGGCGTATACCGTAGGTAAATTGCCAGGACAGCTGTTGGTGTTTGCTGCTGTTTTCTGAATATGCATTGACTCTACAAGAAGTCTCTGCCGAAGGTTAGTCTCTGTTGCGAGGATGAATGATTCCAATACGGTGATCTTTGACATCGCAGTACTCAGCAACAAAGCTGCGCTCGTGATTGAATTTGCGCACGTCGTTTTTCTGCAAGCCGATACTTACGGAGTGTTTTGTTTCGCCGATGAAGGTGGCGGGGCAATCCGCGCAGGGAATCTTGTGAACAACACCCGTTGGTCTTTCTTTAAGAGGACGGCATTTTAACCTTCACACACAGCGTTCAAGTGATAAAAAACGCCTATGCCGCATCTCTATTCCTTCTTCTGCCACAAACAATGCCAGTGATTTGCTAGTACCTAGTATTTAAGGGACCGTGACACGTCTGGTAGGGCGAGATGGGAGCCTTCTTGAGCTCGTCGGACTCGTTAAGTACGCCCTTGGCGGTGGGCGATGCGGATAATAAAACTGATGGTATAAAAATTTAAAAAGCCTCTGACAGGCCAAAAAAAATATTTTTTCATGCTAGGCGTTGAAATGGCATATCAGGACATCACAAAAAAATATCTCAATATAGAGTTGCGTAGTTTTTTTTATAAAAAATAGAAATACGAGGCCCAATTCAAAGTTCCTGCCGTGCACTGTGATGTAACAGTGTACCGCAAGGTGTCGGGGCGGTCAGAAGGGAGGCATCGACCTACGTCACTAAAAGTGGGTTCACCGGAAGTCACGTGAGTTTCACTCCTCGTGCTCTCCGCGACCGTGCCTAAGATTTTTTTTTTTTCTGCTTTATGTACGAGCGATTGTAGAAAACGAAGTTTCAGTTCCACTAGCTCTTTATCGCTGCACCGTTGGTTCGCTTGCGTGCTGTAAAATTTGAGGACGAAGAGTCAGTGGATCGACGTGATGGAGGTCAATGATGAAAGCGTTGCGAGTACAAGCCAGTGTACGAGTGCATGCCGTCAGTCCGATGATACAGGGCTATACTGGGCGCAAAACAAGCTATCAAGTTTTGAAAAAAAAACACTTAGAACGCTCGCAGAAATTAGGATTGCTAGCATACGACACGCCCGATCGCATTGCTGTAGGTTCAGACACCGAGGTCGTTGAATCATCGGATACTCTCCAGGCTAAAGATGCCTGCCGTCTAAAGAATACGAACTGGTTTGTGTACCAAGTACAAGTAAACGTCGAGCACAAAGTACGTATTTTGTCTAGAACATGAGTAGAACTTGTTTACTAGGTGCACATGCGGCCGATGTATGTCTCTCGGAAATGCATGCAGTGTGATCTCTTCTTCAGTTGCTGAAATACCGGGACAGTCCCTCACACAGCACCTTCTAGGCATTGTAGTTAATCACGTCAATTCACTGACTCCGCTTCTTCTACCTTTACAGCAACATTAAGCGATGAAAAGCAAATAAAAGAAACCTTGTCTGCTTGGATCGCTCGTGGAGGTGCGAAGAATAACAAAAATATTTAAAAAAAATATTACACGCGCTTGCGGTAAGCACGAGGAGCGATACAACTCACGTGACTTCCGGCGATGCCTCCCTTCTGACCGCCCCGACACCTTGCGGTACACTGTTACGTCACAGTGCACGGCGGGAACTTTGAATTGCGCCTCGTATTTCTATTTTTTATAAAAAAACTACTCAACTTTATAGTGAGATTTTTTTTGTGATGTCCTGATATGCCATTTCAACGCCTAGCATGAAAACAAAATTTTTTTGGCTGTGTCAGAGGCTTTTTAAGATAGGCATTGATGGTTTGCTCCTGTGTGTGTTTGTCAGCGTGAGATTTGTAAATGATTGTCGCTCTCAAAGGCAGCGTCTCAACCACCGACGTTTTGTGACAAGTAGGGTGGTTAGCGTCAAAATGAACATCACGTCTTGTATTAGCCCGCTTCCTGTATTACTAAAATGTCAAATCTTCTCACTGCCTTTTCACTAGTACATCGTGAATCAGTAGGTCACCTCTTCTTCGCGTTACACGGTAACTTTAATGGCGGGCTCGACAGAATTGAGGTGCGTCAGGAACTGAGTTTTCTTCTGACTTCTCAAAGATGCAGAAGCAGCCGTCCAGTTACTGTAAGAATAATTAGGGCCTTGTGTAAAAAGACTGTAGTGCCTTTTATATGATCCAATTCATTGTCATGTTTGCCATTGAGGCGGAGATGGATACAGTCATCGCGGTTCCACCGGTCTGTTTGAAGAACTGGCCTTTGATAGTGAAATGCGTATTGCTAAGGCAGAACTCAAGGAGGCGGCACAGTTCGTCCACGCTGAGTCTGGTTCTATCGCTCAGGTCGCGTTCTCTCTAAAGGGCGTCTCTAGTCGCGACCGCCAGACGAACCGGCTGGCTTGTGAATACTGATATAACGTTAATTGATACCATGGCGCCTGTAGCACGCACTTTAGATGGTGAGGTTAGCTCCTCAAATTGACTAGAGTTGCGCACACACGTCTGTGTTTTTCCAACAAGAGGAGAGAAGGTACGGCGAAGGTAGTTTGACAGCGTTAGGAGAACCGATGTGGGGAAGTCCGCAGTGAGTCGAAGGGGAACGATACGTTTATGGATCTTGGAAAGTCAGTAGAATCCCCAGGCAAAGCCATTCCTCCATATACGCCGTAGGTAGAGACTCGATTAAATCTGAATCACTTTACACGCCTCTCTGGCTCCTAGGCAAAGCGCCGGCCTACGGATGCCCAGGTGGCGGGTTCGAATCTTGGCCAAGGTGCCCGCAATCTGACGGAGGCTTCATTGCGGAGAAGGCGCCGTGTAACTAAGCTTTCGGTCGCACGTCAGAAGATTCACAGGCGGTCCAAATTAATCCTCAGTCCTCCACTGGGGGTGCGAGACGCCCGTCCTTTATTTGGCACGTAAGCCTTAAAATTTGACTTTTCTTATTGACTTTTTAAGATTTTGGCCATGATCTTGTTAATATTTGCTTGAACATGTGGCGTCAGACCCGTCTTGAGTGTTTTTATAAACACAGCTATCAAGAAGATCCTGGACTTCATGTTCGTAAGCTTTCCGTTCTAAGATGGCGTCCAGTTGGCTTTGTTCGCTGGCACAAGCACAACCCTGGTATCCTCCCGGAGCTCCAGGAGTGATGTTACTTCTTCTCTTGGTAGGTTGGGTCGCTGATGTTGTGGAAGTTTTGATAGGAGTCCGATCACGTTTTGTCGGACGCTCTCCCGTGTGTTTAGATCTAGGCGCGCGATGCCATCTTCTATGAAAGCAACCATTTTTGGTAGAGGTGGCCTCGTTGTGGTCACGTTGAAGCGGTGGCTTTTCGCTAAAATACTAGTCTCGCATGAGAGAGTTGCCTGTAAGACAGGTTCGAGATAAACATGCTAGTGTCAGCGCCGTACCTTGCTTCACATTCGCCCCCCCCCCCCCCCCCCACACACACACACTTTAAATTCTTCATTCTTCTGAGGTACTCGATGTTTTTTTATGAAAAAGCGGAGGTGAAGCCAAAGGCGAAACGATTGCAAAGATGGCAGTACGTCTGGAATGCGGTGTTCGAGTTGTCGACGGGTGAAAAACAGGTCCAGTTTTTTTGCCTTAGGGTGACCTGGCACTCAGGAAGTCGTTCTTTAACAAACCGGAGCTCTGCCTATTCTTGCGGTATGTGTACGACTGCTTCTGCATTTTAGAGAAGTCCAAAGTGAACCAGTACCTTACTTTCCTCAACGCTATCCAGCTCGCCATAGTCTACCGCACAAGGCGTAGAGGGCACGTTATCTTTTCCCGATGTACTCGTGAAAAGGCAGAGAGACGATCTGACATTTACAGTGTACAAGAAGCCGACTCACACTGGAGGATATCCTCGTTTTGACTCTTACCACCCTACATATCACAAGGCGTCGGTGGTTTCGCGAGCGAAGACTATTTAAACATTAGGCGCTGACAAACGGACTAAAAAGCAAACCAGCATTGTCGATCTTTAAAAAATGGCTGTACCAACAGTTTTATTAACCGAAACACTAAGGTCGTGCTCATCGACTCCTACAATCACAAGGAGGCTAACAATTCTTGGATTTGGGCTAGTTGGTTTGTCATTCAGATGTATACTGCGCTGCAAAGTTACACTTAACAGATAAAGACGTAAATTCAGAAGTACAAGGAGGCTCCCAGTCCCGCCCTACCAGACTCATCACTGTTACCTACATAAAATGTACTAGCGAAGCACTGGTACGGGATCCGCAAAGGAAGGAATACAGAGGGCGCATAGGGCTGTTTCCAAACTGGGGCGCCATATGCGAAGACCAAAATATTGCCACGCATGTCGGCGCGCGAGCGCGTGCGTGGCCTTTTGCGTGGCCTTGACCTTTTTGCTGAAGCCAAGGGTTCGATTCCTGCGAGCGACGCGTCTTTTATTTATTCTTTGAATTTATATTTCTGGTTAATTCGAGAACCCTGTCGTTTTACCGAGGTCGGAATGTTCTACTCGCCGAACCTTCTACGCCCATTGTTCCAGGGTCCCATGGGTTTACATAACTGGCGCCGCGCGGCAAGCCGCAGTCAGTCTCGCCCCAGCGCTCGATCCAGCTGTTTCGCCAACATTAACGCCTGAGACGTTAACCTTCTTATACTTTGTTTTGGGCACAAGCTCGCCCCATTAAACTTTAGTTTCTTCAGTTATTTGACGCCTCATCATTTGTGATTCGTTACGACATTGCCCTCATAAAGAATGACCACAGGGTGTCGTCTACGGGATTCCCTGCGCTGATTGCTCCGCCAGCTACACTAATAAAACAAAGCACTCCGAAAGAATCGGCCACCACAAAAACGACGTGCGCAAATTCAACCACGAGCGTCGCACGGTGGCTGAGCTCTCCGATGTCAAAAATCACCGTATTCAGCTGTAGGCCATGGGCTTACAGGTGACATGGGTGCCTGTCACCTACCATGGTCTGCCATGGTAGGTGACAGGCAAGTCACCTACAGGTGACTTGGTAATTTACCTACAGTATACCCCAACGGACTACACCACGTGACAAAAGAAGATAAAAAAATGAAAGACGTTTACAAATCTTTGTAATGCCGAATTAGAGCGCAGCTCTTGGGGAGGGGGAGGAGGGGAGCGTAGGAGGGGAGTGTCTTCATTGTCTTCATTGTCCCTTCCAGCAGTTCTTCTCGTCATATATAGCGATTATGAAGTATGTACTTGTCAAGAAACAAAATATCTATATAGAAACGTGCCCCACAGGATGCATCACAGGCCAATTAGAATTTAAAACACGAAATAAAGTATAAATTTGGATGACAACAGATATGTAACTACCTTTCAGAGGCTCTACATTATTACAATACAGAAAAAAAATGAAACAAAACATTGTTATCCCGTATGCATTCCGCTACACCAGTGGGTTTGGTAACAGACATTCAACTTTGAATTATAGATAAAAAAAGGCGATCACGTGTTTGTGCCTATTATGTCGTGCTTAGTATGTACCTGAGTCACCAGAGTAAAACATGTGATTTGTCTTTGAAGCCTAATGCCGCGCGCGCAGCGAGCCAAGTCGCCAGTGTGCCCAGGGACAATTGGTTATCTGGTTTGGCTCTCATGCATAGTGCCGAGGTTCGATAACCGTTCGGCCATGGGCGCGCTGACTATGTGGCTAGCTGCGCGCGCGGCTATATGTTTGAAAAAGAAATCATAACTTTTACTCTGGTGACTAATGACTGGCGGCACCAGCGTTCGCTTGAACTGCTGTGTTGTAGGCGAACGTGAAATACGGCAGGACCTCTTCCCACGTCTTGTGTTCCACGTCCACGTGCATCGACACCATGTCGGCGATGGTCTTGTTTAGACGTTCGTTTACCCCATTACTCTGAAGATTGTACGCTGTGCTTCGCCGGTGGTTGGTGTGGCTGAGGCGGAGGATCGCCTGCACAGCTGAGCCATGAATGATGACCCTATCTGTAATCAGAACTTCGGGAGCGCCGTGCCCGAGGACGATGGACACAATGAAACACTTGGCGACTTCCACAGCAGTTCCTGAAGAAAGGGTTTCTGCCTCTGCGTACCGCGTGAGATAACCTCTGGCGACAATTATCCAGCGGTTTCCCGACGTTGACGGCAGAAAAGGGCAAGTAAATAAATTCCACTGTGCTAGAACGGCTTGGACGAGGAAGCAATCGGATGCAGAAGTCGTGACAACTTCGTTGGTGGTTTTTTGCGTCGATCGAGTGTGGAGGTGAACGGTCTTCGGTAGCTTCGGCCAACAGTACGTTTACCGAATCCTGGCCTGCGTCCTGCTGTAGCTAAGGTGCCCAGCTGTTGAGTCATCATGGCAGGTATTAGCAGTCGCCATACTGGGTTAATAATTCTTAAGTTCTTTTTTAAGATAACAATTTGGGGAATGGTGAAGCTTGAGAAGTCTCGTTAAAAACCGCGGGAGTCGGCACTTCCAGGAGCTCAATCACGGCACGGATTTCGCAGTCGTCACATTCAAGTCCTGCCGTGTCGGCTGCCTTGACTGCGCTGAGAAAACCTTCGTCCTCCTCGTCGTCGGTGCTGACAGGTGGTAACACAACGGGAACTCTTGACAGACAGTTGGCGTCACTAATGTTCCGCACCTGCACTGAAATTGTCACGAGTGACAAAAGACCAGGCGGCGACGAACTAAAGTAACTGAAGCTTAATGGCGAACTTGTGCCACTTCAAAGGAAAGAGGAATACCTGAGAAGAATAAAAGGGCGTCGCGGGCATCGGCGTCGATGAGGATGCTGGCTCGAGCGCTGGCAAAAGACCGACTCCGGCTCGCCACGCGGAGCCCCGTATGTACTACACGAGTGGGCTTCTCGAACAATCTGCGTAGAAGGTTGTTCTAGAATAAGCAACACAATTTTTGATTTCACCAGAACGCGACATTTACAGGAATAACAAAGAGTTGGATCCGCTCCCAAGACATCGAACTTCGGCCCTTTGCGTGGGAGCCATGCACGATTACCATTCGGCTATGGGCGCGCGGCCAACTGGTTAGCTGCGCGCGCTGCATTATAGAGTAAATTGTCTTATGAGGCACGAGGAAATCTAGAACGTTTGTTGAAGAGAAGTACACTTTGATAATTGCTTTAGTTGCAGTAGCACGCAGCAAAACTCACAACGCTAAGAACCGTGTGTGTACAGGTACTACCTTATATGCATGTACCACCTCATCTATTGTGCAAGTTCCAACAAACGGTGTTTTCGGTACAATGTACCCAAAGCGCTCATTCTGCTATGCTTCAAAATCAAATATTATTTCGATATGAACTTAGGTACCATGTCTTTTCGTTCCAGGAACTGTCCAGAGTTATCCGCAAGTTCCGAACCGACTTCGCTCAACTGACCAGCGAGGTACACGCTTGAGCCGTGAAATCCTCTGCAATTACGTGCCTGAAATTTCTCTCTATGTTCAGGAAGCTCGCAGCTACCTTGAGCAGAACGACGAAGAACCAGGCCAACTCTACCGGGAGTTCATACATTGCCACGGTCATCGGTGCATCAAAGAGGTGAGCCCAGCTGATCATCATCACCATTATATGACTGCCACACCTTTGACCAAGCGGGTGTCAAGTAGACGGGAGCCAGCCTCACGAAAACAGTGCGTGCGGTATACGAGAAAGTGAGATAGAAAAAAATAGAGATTGATTGGTCGATCACTCTTAGATTGATAGATCCAATAATGTTCTTCATATTTTTGCTTTCTTAAGGGTTTCACGCTCATGAATACTACCTCAGAGATTGATTCAGTGATTGATTAAGTGGTTTACTGATTTATCGATTGATCGATCGATTGATTGATTGAGTGATTTGTTTATTTATTTATTCTACGCTGAGTGAGATATCTCAGTGTTCGGTGGAAAGGAAGCCTACAGTATAAAAAAATAAAGAAAACAATCCTCCGACAGCCGAAAGCAAGAGAGGCACTGTTTTTCGCTCCGCCCCTTTGTCATAAGGATGTCATACGTAACGACCTGTGTCACACCGGAGAAGGATTTCCCCCCGATCTTCGCTGTTTTTGGGTGCCTAAATATATCTCTTCAGTGGCAAATTTAGAAAAAAGTGATCAGGGAACACAAGCTGGTTAAAAGAATTCTACGAAATGATAGAGTCTTAGGATCAGGCTGCCTCGAAGTTTCTAAAGTGCCGTTCACACACTTGCAACCAAATAGGACGGAGAGAGACAAGACCGGTTTTTAATCCTCTTCCGACGGCGTAGGGCCACATGCGCTGCTGCGCTTAATATATGCGTCGATAAACTGAGAGAGAGGAGTATGCGAGATGGGACGTGAGAACGCTGAGCTCTGATAGGAATGATTAGTGGGTAGAGCTAGAGCTAACTGCATCTGTCTCCACTGCACTCGTCGAAGGTCTACCCACCAAGCATTCCAATCAGAGCTCGGCGTTCTCACGTACCCCCTTGTCTCCTCCTCTCACTCACTTTCTCAGCGCATAAGCACATACCCTAATTACTGGAATGAAGAAGTTTATTGGAAGGGTACGTTGTTGCGCTAGTTGGTTCATCTTAGTTAAACATATAACATAGCGAAAAATACAATGAGACGCGGTATTTCCTTGTCATTTTGCACTCTTTTATTTTAACCATGTTGAATAAGCCTGAGACTGAGGCAGAAATGAACATAAAAGTCGAAGGAACAGAAAGGGACTGGACGGCGTCTCAAACTCAGCCTGTCCCTTTCTGTTCCTTCGACTTTTATGTTCATTTCTGCCCCAGTGTCAGGTTTGTTCAACATGCTTAGCATTCACCAGCTCGCCCGCACCCTTACTATTTTATCTTTTATGTGTTTAACTAAGAAGTGTATTATTCAATGCTAGTTTAATAAGAAAATTGGCCGCTACGATTATATTTGTACCTATTGCCCGCTGGGAGTATAACTTCAATAAGAGTCAAAACGTAGGCGAGCTAGTTAAGAAATGTAATTAATAATAATATTAATAATAACTTTATTCTTCAACTTAGATACATGTGGTGAATGGGTGGCCAAAGTAAAGGCTGCATGAACGCGGCTTGACGAAGCTTCGACCCCCATTAAGCAACTACTACAGGTCGCATAATATGTATTTATAATGAACATTTCATATTTTTGTGCATTTATGTATGAGCATAAATAACATATGCATGATCAAGATTAAAAAAAACAATTCGAGGATAATAATTTTTGAAAGCTGAATAACATATATATTTCGAATAAAATAATAATTTAATGGTATACATAGCGTGTAGCTTTTTTTCTGCTTACGATAATTGGTTCTGCATTTCAGAATCTGCCAAGTTTGGTGATGTCTTGATGAGTAATAGTAATTTTTTTATTTTAAATCAGCAATTTCAAAGTCTATATTGCCACGTCCATACGCCGCATACTTATATTTGATTCTTAATGGATAATCATGAATTTGATGTATGCTAAGAATTTTGTAGAATTTGAACAATGGTTGTGTTGGGTGTATGTAAGGAACAATTGAAATTATTCTCACGACCTCCTTCTGGAGTAAATATACTGCTTTCAAATTTGTCATGCATGTGTTGCCCAGTCTAAGCTACAATAGCACAAATGGAAGTAGAATGACCAATTGTATAGCACCCTTTTTACACTCGTGGGAAGAACATGTCTATGTTTGTTCATGATTCCTACTACCTTTCTTAGTTTAGCGCAAAGGTATTTAATGTGATCATTCCAAAGCAAGTTTTCAGTAAAATGACTCCAAGCGTTTTAATATTATGTAGAAACTCAATATTTAAAGATCCAACTTTGAAGGGTTTGAAAAGAGCCTCACCCGAACCACGTGGTCGGAACATGACTGCTTTTGTTTTTTATACATTTATGTTGAAGCAATTTATTTCTGACCATGCTTCTATTCTTAGAAGAAATTCATTGGCTTTATTTTGTGAGCTCTCCTCACAAGTGTCTGAAAGAAAATGGTAGTGCCATTCGCATGGATGATATATTTGCCAGTTGAATCAATTTTTTCTGAGTCATTAATATATAGTAGAAACCGAAGGGACCCTAAGATACTTGCTTGTGTAACTTTTGACGATATCTTTGAAAGTGGCGATTTTTGTCATTAATTACCACGAACTGAGAGCGATATTGTAGATAAGATTTTATAAGTTAAAGCGGATAATCGCGGATACCATAAGCAAATAGTTTTTCTAACAAGATAGTGTTATTAATGCAATCAAAGGCTTTGCTCAAGTCTATAAATACTTCAAGCGTCAATTTGTTTTCATCGAAGTTTCTAAGTAAACATTTTTTCTGAACTAATAATGCTGCTTTTGTAGACCGATTTCTCCGGAAGCCAAATTGATATTTTGTTCTAAGGGAATGTTCATTACAGAAAGTTACAATCTGTGAGTGAACTATTTTATCTAAACCTCTAAAAAATACTGGAAGCAGATATATAGGACGAAAATTCCCTAATTCGTTTTTGTTTCCGGCTTTAAACAAGTCTATAACCTTCGCAACTTGCATGTTTTTCGGAAAAGTACCATATGATAAGGCGAGGTTGTATATAAAAGTTATGCACGGGGCAATGCTACCTATTACGTATTTTACTGGTCTGAATTGTCGATCGTCTGCATTACGACTGCGACTATTATTGATACACATAATAGAGGAACATATTTCACTTTCATCCATTGGGAATATAAAGAGTGATTCTGGAGTTGATAATATATTTTTTTACACTTCTGGATTATAGGAACTGCTATATATATTCACAAAAAATTGTTGAATACATTTGCCAGATTCAACCCATTCAGAACTTCACCGTTATGTTCCTGATTTTAATCTGATTTATTGTGCATGGGGTATTCAAAACACTCTTTATGAGTTTCCACAGTATATTGGCCTTCTTTAGGCACTGGGCATAAAAAATGGAATAAAATTTGTTTTAGTTCTTTTAATTTTTGTGGTTAATTCATTTATATATTTTTTAAGCTCGGCTAGCACAATTTCATCTCGAGTCGCAATAAATAAATAATAAAGTTGGTATTTCCAACGTATTCTTTAAGAGTGCCGGTGTTATCCAAGGCATCCGTCCTTTTCGAGCAAGTTTTACGGTTTTATTTGGAAATTAGTCAATATATATAGATATGGAGATATACTTAAACTTTTTAATGAACTTGTTATATGTGCAATCCGCGTCATCAGTTTAGGATACATCTTCCCAATCAGTGTTAATTAGCCTATTTTAAAACATAGCTAGTGTACCTGGTGTAATGTTTTGGAATGTTATTGAAGCTGTGTCTTGCTTACGTGGTTCATGCGTTGTGTTTACTAGCATAAATATGGGCAAATGGTCACTGATATCTGAAGATATTACGCCAGCCTTGACCTTTTCCTTGTCATTGTCTGTAATAAATTTAAAAAAATAATGTTAATGTAAAAGACGTAATGCGAGTCGGGTGAGTTATATCATTCGAGAACCTACTGGCCGGTAACAAAAACAACAATTCAGCAGTGTTTGGGGCGTCCTCTGAGAAATTAACATTTAAATACCCGCCTAAAAAATATTTGCATTTGTTTCCATAGCATAGCAACCTATCTAAAACAGCCAAAACCTTAACCACATTGCCACTTGGTGGGCGATATACAACAGAAAAAATGTTGCCGAGGTATAGTCTTCAATAATTTTAAAGTCATGATTCGAAACTAGCATAATGACACCACACTCACGTCAGTATAGCCGGTTATGATAAAAACATTGATAGTGGGAAATAATAAGCAAAATCTGCTTTGTCTTGGTACCAGGTTTCAGTGAAAATTATCACATCGAACGTGCATTGAAACGGTTGGAAAATAAACATTAGATTGTCAAATTTATATCTAGCCGGTCTAACAATCAAGTTGAATAGTTTCAAAACCTGGCCCTTTTTATTTACGTCTTTACAATTATCTTGAGATAAAAACAAAGCAGTTACTGCCATTCCAGGTGATTAGAATGGAGTCAAGCCATTTCTGTGCATTTTTACTTTCAACAGATATTGAGAAGATCGTCATCCTGTTCTTTTGATACGAAGTCGGTAGTTTCTGATTTGCGGGTTCGGATCTCCCCGTTTCTTATCCAAATAAATTTCCAGCCGGCATCGCGTTTTGCGACAATGTACCATTTGCTATATCCCACAATCGCCCCGGCCCGCGCTAGAGGAATCATGGGAACGGTGTTCCTTTCCCTCCTTAGTTATCGGTAATTTCGACCCAATCCATGGTTACACAGCTTTTGAGCATAATTGAGAATCACCCTAAACAAGCGCCTGATATACCCCAAGGACCTGTCATATCACTTTTAAGATTTCTCCTCAATGTCAGCGTTTTTGCTACTGTGCATGCTGTCCACCCTTCAACCTGGATGGGCTGCAGAGATCTCTTACATTATTACCATTCTCGTACAGCTTCAAAGACGCTGATATTAAGTAGGAAAATCTAAAATTGCTATGAGCAGCCCCGCTGACTCCGAGCTAAATCCTGGTACTTGTTGTGAATTCTCGGCTTTTTAAGCAATTTCTGCTAAAACAACAATCACGAGAATGATAATATTGTAAGAGATTTCTGCAGCTGAGCTAGGCTGAAAGGTAGATTGCATGTACTATCGGGGAAAATGAAATGCGAACAGAGGAGCGCGTGGCTTGCCGTACAGGCTGCGCCACCTGGAAGTGAGCCAAGGGCCGAGGCGTGGCCTACTCCGATAAGTTCACGCCCTTCGCTCGGCACTCCCCAGCTTCGGCAGTGCGCCTCTCAGTGCGCTGAAAGCTATCACCGCTTTCTTTGCTGGCTCAGCGCGTGCGGTGTGAAGACGCTCGGCCCACGCGCCGAGCAGACAAAGATAGCGGTGACAGCTTTCAGCGCACTGAGAGGCGCACTGCCGAAGCTTGGGGAGTGCCGAGCGAAGGGCGTGAACACATCGGAGTAGGCCACGCACCCTCGCCCCTAGGCTCACTTCAGTTGGCGCAGCCTGTACGGCAAGCCACGCGCTCCTCTGTTCGCATTTCCATTTTTCCCCGATAGTACAGTATCAAAAATGCTGACATTGATAAGAAATTTAAAAAGTGCCGAAGCGAAGAAGAACTGGGGAAGCTGAATCTTTTAATGGGGCGAACTTGTGCCCAGAAAATAAAAAGGGAACGTACAGTAAGCACGAAATGAAACCCGAACGCCGGAACGCGTGGCCGTTGATACAGGCTGCTCCACCTGGAGGACCTCTGATAACTAATGAAAATGCGGCAGGGTGCGAGGGTGCGGGTCCTACTAAGTTGAGCTCGACCCTCGCGCGGCGCGACTGGGAGTTCCGCGTTTCGCCGGTCGCGCGCTGTAAGCGCCGTCACATCCGATACAAGAAGCATTGTCGCTCGCTTTGTGTATCGGATTCCCAGCGATATCTCTTCAGTGCTGTCATTCATTATCGCGCTGTGTATCGCAAGGACGAAATGAAGGTTGAAACATTTCTAGCGCGGAAGACCCGTAGTGCTTAATGACGTGTCATTGGAACCACGCTGCGGTGAAGAACGTGCCACGCGCGGTTTCTGAGAAATAGTGAAACGTCATAAACGCGAAATAAAATTCGTTTGTTCGCACAACCATATTCTTTATGAAAAAATAAAATACTGCAACAGACCGACGCGGATGCCTCGGTTTTTATGAGCAATGCGCATGTTTTCGTGCGAGGTTATCAGTCGATTCTTAAAAAGCGAGAAATTGCTTGCTGACGCTCCCTTTGGTAACCACCGATATGCCGGGCGTATCAGTTCCAGAGCAGAATAAATCCATCACCCTGTCTGAGCAGGGCCTATCGCAAAGAGCTATAGCCAGGTTAAGCGGCCGCCCGGTGTCGACCGGGCGACAGTGGGGCTACAATGCGCCGACAGAAAAGCACCCCGAGTGACGGCGCTTGCAGCGCGCCACCGGCGAAACGCGGAAGTCCCAGAAGCCCCACGCGGGGGTTGAGGACATCTTAGTAGGACCCGCTACCTCGCACCCAGGTGCGTTTTCCTTAGTTCTCAGGGGCCCTCCAGGTGGAGAAGCCTGCAACGATGGCCACGCGTTCCGGCGTTCGGGTTTCATTCCGTGCTGACTGTACAATAGAAAGCAGAGCGTCGCGGGCGTCGAAGTTGGCGTGACAGCAGAGTCGAACGCTGGGGCGAAACTTACTGCAGATCGCCACGCGGAGCCCCTTATGTACACGCATTGGCTTCTGGAATAATCGACCTAGAGGGTTCGGCGAATGGAACATTCGCCCCTCGAACAAGCGACAGAGTTCTGGAATTCACCAGAACATTAAACTGCAAGAATAAAAAAAGGACGCGTAACTCCCGGGAATCGAAGCCTGGCTCTTCGCGTGGGAGGCAAGCACGATAACCGTTAGGCCACGGCCACGCTGCCTACTTGGCGCGCGGCAATATGACAGGTCCCTCGGGTATATCAGGCGCTTGCTCAGAGTGACTCCGAATTACGCTCAAGAACGATGGAACCATGGAATGGGTCGAAATTAGTGATCACTATGGAGCTGGAGAAACACCGTTCCCATGATTGCTCAACTGCAGGCCGGGGCGCTTGGGAACATTGCAAATGGTCTATTGTCTTACCAAGTAGTTTCTTCAAACTTGCGCACAGGTGTTTGTTTATGAAAACGGGTGAGTCGGAGGAAAGACCTAAGTCTGCATTCGTGATTCGAGTTGACAAGGCCTTTGCAAGCACCCTGTCGCGATTTTCCTGGACAGCAGATTTTGACATCCGCTGTATCAATCGGTTCGCTGATTGCTTTTCCAAGCTGACGCAGCGTTTCGTTAAGATTTTCTTTTGCGATTACTGATACTTCTTTAATTTCAAGATTGTACCCGCGTGAGTGTTGTTCGCATTGTGCAATGCTCGTTTGGCATGCCTTCATTTCTTTTTCAAGTGCTAGACGCCTAACTTTCAGCTCCTCATTTCCTTTTTTCAGTTCGTTGTCAACAGCAGCTCTACTTTCAAGCTTTTTCTTGATACCCTCAAATTCTGCTTTTATGAAACCTATACTGGACTTCATTTCTTGTATATCAATATGGATTTTACGAATTTTATTACGGAAGTCTGTCTCGTGCCTCTCTCTCACCAATCTCCATTAATTTTTCATTTCATCTCTGAACTCCGCAAAAAGTTTCGTAAGATATTTCGTAAGGTCTTTCGTCATCGTTTCGATTCACACCTTGTTACAAAAACACACAAGTGGCAGCAGAGACGGCAGTTTTGCCAACACACATTAAGATTTAATTAAGAATTAAAACCTTGAGAAAGGGAACGAAAAGGGACATACACACAAACAAAAGGTCAATTATTTGAGACGGTGGTGTGTTGTCCCTTTTCATTTCTTTGTCTCAAGATTTTAATTCTTAATTATGATATTTCTTAAAGGGTAACTGCAAAGAAAAAAGTGTTTTTTTAAACAGCCTAATTGGGACAACCATGTCACAAAACAAATGTTCCGCGAAAAAAATAATTTCTTTTTTAGCAATATATACGTCACAGGACGTAATTTAGTCGGAGTCAGAACCTCTCCACATTTGAAACTCCCGCTCTTTCGACCCCCGCGGAGGAGAACTACGCCCCGCCCCTCACTCTTGGATTTGCTCTTTTTTGTTGACTTGGCTGCTGAGTTGAACGACGCAGCGTCTCAACTTCCGGTGAGATCTGTCAACAACGCACATTAAACATGGTGCCGGTATTGTTTTGGTTTGACGGTACACGAGAATAGAGCTGTAACGAGAAGCTGCGCGGTTTGCGAGCACATAGCGAAGACGTGACCGGAGAAGTGCCCCTGTGATGTTCCCGGAAGACGGAAAGTATCATTCGTAATCGTCGGGTGTGCTTGGAGAGCGAAGGGAGTCACAGGGTCCACGAGTGCGCAACCACAAGCCAACGTTCACGACAGCGCTGCGTTCACTTCGGCGATCTCGTTCTGTTTGGTGCAACACGGCGATGCGACAAAGAACTGAAACGTTCGTGGTGTGTGTGGTGCGGTGCTTGGAAGTAGACACCCACACTAACACGGAGCGCAGATTGGTTGTTGTGGGATTCAGCCCCGTCGTCGTCAGCTGATCCAGTCAAACTTGGTCCGGGAGGACGCAGCGAGCGTTTTTAAAAGTAAATCTTCCTTCGTTCCGTTTCAAAATGTGAAAGATTCCCGACGTATACCGTGAGTAAAAAGCTGCGGGCGTTTTTAACAAAATTACGTCGGTTTAATTGAACAATGAACTCCGAATCGTTGTTTTAAATCTGCCGTTTTTATGCTTCGTGTTGGACTGCGTTTGCACAGCGACATGTTTGCACAGCGACGTTTTGCGCTCATCGTGCGGTGTGAATAAATTTGGGCAAGATTTTCTACCTGCGCACAGATGCATGAACTGAGACCATTTTTTACGTAGTGAGCATAGTGATTTTTTTTATTTTGGGAAGAGGCGTTGTGCATTTATTACTGTACAATCACTTGAACGTTCAGAAATTGGGGAGGGCGAGCAAGCTTTCCGAACTTTGTCTCTTTGATCTCTGGCACTGCCCCTAGTTTCAAGTTTCAGTAGACATACCTACTAGCAGGTACAAACTGCTCTAAAGCAGGTAAAAGACTCGGAAGTCGGGACGGTGCGGACTCCGTGTTTCGCGCTTTTCGCCAGGTGACTGGGGAAGTGCTTTTGCAAGGTATGCGGAATATGCAAGCGATTTTGTTATGCCCGTCATTTTCGTCTCTCCAGCAAAACGAATAAGATAATCTACAAAGCCGCGATCACAAGCCAAGATTTACGATAACAGTACACATTCATTCAAACAACTTTACGCAAGATGGTTCGGAAGCAGAGATACAAAAATCTAACGCAGAATTCGGACGTTCGAAGGCTTCTGCGGACAGCTATTACGTAATAACCTGGCTGTGCCAGGTTTTTTACGTAACAGCTGTGTCTAGTCGCGGACGTTCGGGGCACCCGGTGCGAATCTCGACGGCCTCCGGAGCGATATGACGAGAACGTAACTGGACACGTTTGTCGCTACGCGAACGCCCGATTGCCTCCAGCCAAATAGCATTCCTTTCGGGGCGACCTGGCTGCTGGAAGGCTCGCTGTCGGGATCACTCACCTGACACCTCCAAAAAATCAGAATTTGCACGCGCAAGCGCAAAAACAAAAGAAAAAGAAAAGTACGCTAAGGAAGCAAAGAGGAAAACGAAAGAACCGCTTTACGAAAGCCAAAACCCCGCGCCGTTTCCTATCACTAACACCTGTGACAGCTGCTAAACACACACTACTTCACTTAAAGAAGTCTCACTCAAGCACCTGGGTCAGCACGAAAAACTGATCACATCGGCGAAACGACTCGTCGAGGTAGGCGCGACAGGCGGGAGCAGAGACTTCGGCGGCCATGAAAGAATGGCGAAGCTTTTGTTTGTTATGGTATGAATTCAAACGGAAGTGCCCGTCTTGTAAACCTTTTGTAAAGAATATTAATAACTCTCATTACACGGGCTATTCTTTAAACAAAAAAGATGCCGCTCAAAAGGAAAATGCAACATATAATAAAGGTTTAACAACGAAGATCTAAGCTGTCAATCAAACTCTTAGCCAATGAGCAGTATACCAGCCGATTGGGATTGACGTCACGAAATCCCAACTTCGTGGCGCGTGATTTAAAACGGACGAAATAGCCGCAAACTAAAATCAGTCTCACGCAATAAACATTGCTGTAAAAAAAATGTTCTCGCGGAAATTTTTTTTTACATGCTTGTCCCAATTAGGCTGTTTTAAAAAAGTTCTTTTTCTTTGCAGTTTCCCTTTAAGCATAACTTCAGATCAATAATATACTTCGCGTACCTACACTAGACGTTTTTTGTATAACTTAATTTTGGGCACACTGTACGTATATGTACATTTTGATAAGCATTACATATACCCATGTTTAGTTACAACATTATTTGCATTTGTAGTTAAATCGCGTTGTAAAAAAAGAACGTGTTACAGCTTTATTGAGGCATTACTTTTGGGACAGTTATTCCTAATGATTATATTCGAAAACAACATATCAACTATAAAAACTTCCAGTGTGCCTTAACATTTTGCAGAAATGTATGCAGTTATTTGAAGAAATAATTATAAAAATACCGCTTTTATAGGTACATATTTCATTATCCTGCCAGTAAACAAACACATATAACAATACGTTGTATGCTCATTTAAACTGTGCAAAGTTTAAAAACACAAATAAAAAACTTTGTCTACAAGAAAAGTGCAAAATCTTAATCCAGCAAGACATAAATATCAGCAAATGTTCTGCTGACTTACAGAGCAGTCTCAACTTTTTTCTCAACACGACCACAAGGGAGTCAGTCAAAGCTTAGATAAAGCTAGTAATGTTCTTTAGAATGTTTCCTTCTATAAGGGTTATATACCTGAATACTACATCAAAGACGTGTAGCATGCCGGACATATTTATAGTTGTCAATAACACCTTCAGAACTCACAGTGTAGGTTACCTTATTATAATGTCAATAGAAACATAACCTTCCATCATTCGGGCAAATAAGGCTTCATGACTATTAAGTAAACGAGAACTTGGACGAAGAGCCGCTGCCGACTTCTATTTTTATTCGCCACGCATTAACATTTCGCACTGACATCGCATCGAAAACTACTTTCTCATAAAACGCTCAAAATAATGAGAGTATTAAAATACAAGGGGTTCAAAGTTTTTTAAAAGCCTCAGGAGCACATAAGTTTTGCAACATGTTCTCATGTCCCTGCTGTCTTCGTAGATTTGTGTATACTTAAATTTGCAGGAAGGATGTCCGTGCAATATTTTCTGACAGTCTACTCGTGTTTTTAAATATCGGCGATGCCGACAATGGTATGTTGTCTCATGTATGAAAAATAGCAAAAAAGATGTAATTTTTGCTTCTCATTTTAACGTTTTTCTTTTGCAACATAATTTTTTTTGTCATGTATGAATGATGCGTGATGGACGTTAAAAAGCCTAGACTAGCGGTCGTAGCGCACTGGCTAAATGACACATCTTCAGCGTAAATCAGATTTGCATGCGTCGAAGGCAGCCCGACCTTACGCTGTCTAAACACGAAGGTCTCATTTGGTTTAGTTTTTGGTGGAACGCGCAATATCGCCTTTACTAATATCCAAAAGTTCAAGCAGCTAAACAAACATTTGCTTCTTTGAGAATAAGTGCAAACAAAGCACGAATGTAGCCATGCTGGAACGTAGAACTTAAAAAAAGTGTCTCCCGGATGTGTCGACACTGTCAGCCGACGTTTTTTTAAAAGGCTTGGAGTTAGCGGAACGTCGGTTGCAATTCCATGAGGCTCCTTTGAACATCTTACATTGACCGCCTTTAAGGCTAGGGTACATTCAAGAAGCCGCTGGATGTTGGCCTTTATAATCAGGGTTCTGCAAAGGCTAAAAAAAAGACAGTGCAAGTTAGCGCCAGAATTTAATCAAGTCCCCCCACGTTGATGAAGCGACTCTTCTGACCGACTAGTGACTCCTTTTTGGGAGTCAGCTATTGCGCGATCAGCAGATGATCTATACCGGACAAGCCCTGCGTTTCTTAGGGATTGAACATTTGTTCGTGCAGTTTGACATGCTGTCCGTACCTTGGCAACTGGATCCTGAGCCCTTGATAATCACTTTGCAGGTGAGTACCACACGGGGCACCACCAGAGAAGCGCTTCGCAGTAACAGCACTTCAGACGTCGTGCTGCTAATTATCATTGTTGCCAGCTATCTGAAGTTCAACTCGCCTGAAAAGGTTGTGCTTCGCCTAAAAACAATAAGAAGTCTGCGATAGAGAAAACGATCTCATCTCCCTCACCGTCTTGACACCATCTGTAAAACTCGGAAAAAAAGTTATTGAATTGCAACCATCGCCAATTGTCCCCGCGCTGTACTAAGAAAGACCAGAATGGATGCGCCCACAAAACAAAAAAGGTTAATTACCTGCCCTGAGTCTGAACACAGCTTATTTTGGGCTCCTGGCCCATCTATATAGCTTCTATGAAATTGACGCTGGTCGTTTGCTATAAACACCTTTAACCATTGGTGACCCTTAAACATAGAGACGATCGCTGACAGGTTACATTTCACTCGATGGCTTGAAGTGTTGGTTCTTTCTCGCTCTAAAGTGAAAGATGCTAGGAGTGTTACATTTTTGGGGGTGTGATTTGTGGAGAGCTTAATTTGCGAATTACCTAAGCTACAATTATGCGCTTTTTTGGCACAGCATGCAGTCGCCACACCAGAGCCAGCTTCCGTGGAATCAACTGAGCCGATCTTGAGTACGCCACTCAATTTATGGCGAAGGTGGGCTCAAGTTGCAGACCTCTTTTCCTGGGTCTCGGATTGGTCGACATATCTCCATTTTTCTCACAGGATGGCGCTGCGGCTGCTGGTGCCTTGGACGAAGCAAGCAGTGGCTGGTCGAGAAAGAGCGAAGGTCTGGATGCTTGGATCTTGACGTAGTATCGGGGTGGTCCCTCTCTACCGTTTAGCCATCGGTGTCTTAACTGACAACTGAACACCTCGTGGGTAACCAGGCCCCTCGATTTTCTACGTCAACCGGAAGCTAGCGCGGGGCAGATATTGGGCACCAGTTTTGTGTCAGCTGGGAACCGTCTTCACAAATTTAGGACAAGAAATCAAACAAACACCTCCCAGAGAGAAAACTGTAGAGTTGATCAGAGCGTGGAAGTAGGCAAAATTATGAGAGTTTGACATGATAGGAATAACAGCTCTGTTACGAGTGTTCCTTTCGCGGTCCTCCTTTTTGTAGGTCTTATTTCTATCCTGTAAAACCGTAGTGTATAAGTTCATTTATCACCTTCTGTGAGCGGACTACAGATTGAGCAGTACTGTGACACCGGCGATCGACTGGAGCCCTTGCTCAATCAGTGAGAACAGAAGTCCCAGCCAAAGGCTGATAAATCACTCACCGGTTCTTGGAATGTTACAAACAAAAGGCAGCACTGCGGCGCTCCATCTATACCCGTTTTCACCTCAAAAGCCGTAGTAAAAAAAAAACAAATCCGGCACTTAGAGAGCATTATTATTTTCCCCTTTATGTTGATAATTAAAATATATGTAGGGTAATTTTATATTAGATATACTTTATTTTATCAAGACGTACACGTTATAAACACCACAAAGCATCGCAATTTCCTCCGACCACCAAATCTCGTAAGAACTACTTCGCGGCGCGTATGAACAATGTGCAAAACTTGCTTTTTTCTTGAGGTGAAACTGAGTCTGGCGGGTGTTGAGAAACGCGAACAAAGGGCTCGTGACCTATCTGGTTCATTTTGGCCTACGGTAGGTGACGTGGAAATTAAAGCATTATCGACCATTCCAACTATTGCTCTCAGGGAGTCGTCATTTTGTTACATACGGGCATGTCAACGAGGCCGTTCTGAACGTTTGGGCGGTACCCCCGGCAGTACGTTGGCTGTACTGAATATCTAACGTCCGCTCGCAGCTGCCGCTAAGAATTGGTTCGCGTTTCTAGGGCATTTATGGCTACTCCAGGATTAGTCTATTGCGTTTTGTTGTTTTATTTTGGTAAAGGATCAGCTGGCGTATTTTCGCCCGGTTACTTACTAGCAAGGACGTCCACCGGCAGCACAACACTCAACCACCGCATCGATTGCGTAAGTAAAAAAGAAAAATAGAATGTTGATAGTGCAGTTTTGAGTTGGAAAAACGCCTTGACTCGTTTCTGTGAAACGCCATGAAAAGTTTTTGTTTTGTTACTCGGGGTTAAGAAGATTAAACCAAGAGAATTTTCCTTACGTGTTCTCAGCCAAATGTGACAGCGTTTTGTTCTCCAAGGGAGCACCGTCACGTCGATGTGGCTTACTTTACTTTTATTTTTTACGAATAATAAGAATCAAGTTGTGCACAAACACGCTTCCCCCGCACTAGCGTAGTTAGGTTTTCGGTGGTGCATCGAAGATAATTGTGCACCCATTCTGCGAATTTCACATGCCGCGATTTTGCTCCTGCAGCGACGCGATTCCCGCTGCCACAACGCCGTGGCTCGCCACTGCAGCGGAGCAGCGCAGTTGAGGAAGGTTAGAAATTTTTCGCGTCGGCAGAGCGGCAGCATTCGCGCTGGCTATTTACAGCGGGGCGGAGAACACCGTGACTGGAGGGCAAGCGTAGCGGGAAAGCTTGCGTATAGGATTGCGTTTTGACGTTTTTTAAGCAGACAGTATGCAGAGAAAGTACGAAAAAAGACTGGTTTGCTGTTTATTTATTTTTATTTATCTCATTGGTGGGTTTAGCTTTTTTGCCCCAGGGATCGTGTCGGAACTGTTGGAGAAATTGGGGAGAGAAATTGTTCTCCCCATTTTGGAATATTTGGCGAGGAATGTCTGTAATGTTCAGGCATATTCTTGTTTTAGACCAATTGCGTATTTCCCCCCCCCCCCCCCCCTCCCTACCCGCAATGTTCCTCCACCCCTGGCCTTGAAGCTGTGCTTGCAAGGTCAAGTTCCCCTTTCGTCTTAACTTTTGTGTCAGAACCTGTCCATATTGGCATTCTTAAGACTCCCGTGTTTATTGTTTGAGAGTTTATGGTGCCATCGTGTTTCGCCTCCTCATAAACACATACCTCCATGCGTATGTCTATTTCGGTGGTTTTCTGAAGTATTTCCAACAAAGATTACTCCCTGCGCACTAACAAACCTAAAAAAATATATATATATATATTTTATTTTAATTTTTTTTTTAAATAAAGTAACATTAAACAGTAAACTGAAACCCAAGGCAATTAGATGGTTATTCGAGACAGCTAAACTCACTGTCCGCGTCCGCTTGCTGCAAGTAGAGTAACTATATATGCTTCGCCTTGCGTAGGAGAGTACCGCAATTGTGCCATTCTGGAGCCAAGCGCTGCGGGAAGCCACGGTCAGTCTTGGCACGAGACACGAAGGCGCAGACGCGAGGCGGGGCGCTGCGTAAGGAAAACAGTGCGGCGACGAGCCGCGCATGCGCCGTGATCGTCGTCCCGTACTTTCCTCTTTCCCTCTCGATTGCAAAAGGCGCGCCCACTGGTCACTCGTCGTCGTGGTGTGTGGTGTGGTGTGGCGTCATGGCGAAGTAAAGCCGTCAAGTCGCTGTTGCCGGAACACTGGCATCGTGAGCCCGCAGTCTGCCCAACGTTTGGACGATCCTTCTCCCTCCAGCATTTCTTGCGTTCTTGGGAGTTGGCGATCTCCTTCCCATACGCAAAAGCCAGACGAGGCGGTGTCTCACACCGTTTCCCGCTGGCGGAATCCTGTACAAGCCCTTGCCGCTGTCCGCGCGATTTATTCACTTCGTAACACTACAGCCTGTCATTTTCACGGGGCTCTTTCTACGCGCATGCAAAATTCATTGGGGTAAACAACGCAGCGGCTGACCGAAGACGCCGTCCCCTCGTTTTCGAATGAGAGCTCGCCGACTCGCCAAGATGGCCGGATGTGCCGGTCGCGTATCGCGTATCACTCCGCGAGAGCCGGAGACGCGAGAAACTCGATCTTCGTCCGTGTCGTCTGCTTCCCATACCTTGGAAACGGATGTTCTAAGCATCGCATGATTGTACCGTACCGAGTTGCTACACATAATGTTAAATATTTTAAGACGCCTTCGGTTCGTTGAATATTAGTCTCGAATATTGATCCGCCCGAATCTCGGCGCCTGCAAGGTCGCTTTCTCATACGAAGGTCGGATCCAGCTCGGTGCGCGTGACCGTGTCTCCACCAATACGGGAGTTGGCGCCGAAAGGAAAAGGAACGCGATGCTCTGGCTCTGCAAGCAGAGCCTATACAGTTACTCTACCGACAATCAACATTTGGCTTCGTAGCGGCAGTGAAAGCTCGCTGTCGACGCATGTAAAATAAAACGTTGCGAGCTATGCCGCAGTGACTCTAGCGCAGCGATATTCTACGCAGAACCACTGCATGTGAAACGCGCACTAGTCGCTTTCCAAGTCTCACCTACGCGTAAACATCACAAGAGTTCTTTTCTTTGGTTACAAACAGAGCGCTCCAAAACATGCGATAATGTAATTCCTATAAGAATTTGGTATATGGTTCTTAGCAGGTAACGAACATGGTGCAGTTTCGTTATTCGCTAAAAAATGAAAAGAAAGACAACAATGTGCACAGTTTTTTATTAATGTATAATTTTTGAATCGACGAACGTAGATCAATGCATTACGGGACTCCGTCGTCACCCGAGATCTGGCTTGCTTCCTAATAAAATTGTCCGTTTGAATGTATATTGAGCTTTATCCATTCGCCCGAGATCTTAGTTTTACGGAACTTATTTTTTTCTTAATGTCATTCCTTCTCAAACATACGTGAGCGTGTCAAATTAAATCGCTCTCTTAAGACGAGGATACTGATATGAGATGATCGAGCCGTGAATGTCAGCCGCAATCGGAATATTTTATCAATGACACACCCATTTTGCTTTCTTCACATCATCGAGGATGCCGAAATGTTATTAAATAAAATTCAAGCAACTCAGCATTAGACGACTCTCCGCGAATGGTAAGCTAGCTCTTTTCGAAATAATGAATTTAAATTCAATTGATTGGCCCTTGCTCCATTGTTATGATCCCAACACCCATTATCGCTTCAGTGCATAAATATTAACCAAATACAAAAATGAACATTCTAATTTGGTTTGGGAAAGAAGTCACTAAAAATTAGTTCCGCAGCGTGTAGCATAGGACGTTTCTGTTGCCCGCTGCAAATAGTCGCATTATGGCCTTGACCAGGAGAGGATCAACATCATAACTTCATGGGCAAGTGCTAGTTGAAGTGCTCATATCACGGGATCAAAGCTTCTGGCCATTTTTTAGAAACCCGTACCCGCATGATCGCAACTTTAACGACAGCTATATTATGAAGAAACGTTTCAACTTAAAGCAAGCTTTCTACATCTTAAAGTTGGGAGCCTACAGCGAGCGTCCACTTGATTTTCATCAACTATATATTTTGACTTTTTTTTGTTGAAGATCATACTAAAACTAAAGCCTTGACGGCTGTAGGTGGAGCCCTCAACGGCATAATATCAGGCAAGTTTTTAAATAAAAAATCTAAAGAAGCGGAGGTCGGTACACGGAATCCCATATGGCCCTGCATGCGCCCCTGTAAAGAGTGGGATCGGTAATGGTGGAGACACGCGCGTCGTTTGCACGGTGTCTCCCGTTGCAAGGTGGTTGCTAAGCGGTTGCTAAGGGGTTGCTGGGCGCGACGCCACTCGTCTGTCTATTCACTCTACGTTCAGCCGAAGTGCTAACGCATTTCGATGGAGTCTGCAGCGAACCACCGCAGAAACAGCTCCGTTTTTTACGTGGTACACACGTTTCTTTTGTAGTTTTTCTTTACATCCGTTTATTTTATTTTCGCCGGAGACGACAGACCGACCATGCTGTTTAAGAGTTATATTCACTTGCCTTTCTTACATGCCCATGCGGTGACTTCAGGATTGTATCCACTTAACGTTTTCATCGGGTGTAACATTGGACGACAACTTTCACATCTAAATTCGCGTATTTGCACTTCTTCGAAATTACATGGTTTCAAAACGTGCTTCCATCACAGCCAGATGTTCCGTACTGCCCAGTGTACGAAGCAGACGACGCACCGAGAGAAGAGGGAGGACATTTCCTTTACTTCCTTCTCCCTAGTGGAATGGCTTATACTCGGAGAAAACATTCCGAGGTAATAAAAAAAAAGAGTTCGGGTATTTCGCGAATTTCCCCACAAGCATTTTTACCCTAGGCATCTACGAGGGGTAAACTGAATAGCAGTATGGCGTACCTAGGGCTGATGGCGCCCATAGCAAGTAGTTTATTCGCGTCCCTGATGATGACGATTGTACATAAAATCCCGCCCTCCGAAAAAAGTGGACTGACTGTGTCAAAGCACATTCATTCCATTGCATGCATTGTACTTAACACAAACCTAAGAAAAATAGCCAACAAAGATAAACCCCTGTCAAACTGCCTCATAATCTCTGCCTGGCGTTCATATTTTGTGGCGACAGAAAAAAGAGACATTTATAGAATGGATTAGTTTCAAGTAACTTTGAACCACACAGTAGAGAAAAACCGAGCCGGCATGTTAACAGTTGGTAAATCGCGAAGGCGCTTAGAAAATATTTGTGAAATAGCATCAGCAGAAAAGTGCCCTTTAGGTTTCTGATCTTTTATTTGCCGCATTTGACTATTCACCGAAGAAATATAAAATAGAAAGTAATACAACATGGCAGTGCATAAAACATATCGACAAAACTTATTTTGTGTTTATTTCGCCGAAGTGAATTGGTGTACAATGTCCTCACAGTCAGTTTTTTCACTTTCTTTTTTGTCTACACTCAACTGAGTGTAATCCCAAAACCTGCTCGGTGCCCTTAGTCCAGTCCTCACTCAAGGGATCATTCACGGCTACTCGCCGTCCCGGCTCCCCAACCCTTCCCTTATGTGGCACCCGGGGCATGTGCCACCTGTGCCACACACCCAGGTACGCAACTGCTGAATATAAAAGCATATTGATGGGAACGTCAAAGCAAGAATGCTCGAGATTGAAGCTTAGTCCAGGCTTATACCGTTCTTGACATGATAGCTTCTTACAGGAGCCTTCAATGGGTCGTTTTTTCTCGTGTTTGTCGAACTGCGGTACGTCACGTTATCAAGTGACATCAATTTCCCAGTTAAATATACCGGGTAAATAGAGATCGGTTTGCAGGTCTTGGTGTCACATGATTTCATGACGTCCGCGTGACGTGGTCACGTGACCTGATAATACACTACCCAAATTTACGCGACATCAGATTCTTCGCTAAATAAGCGGAGAAGTCGTCATGTCACGTGACACTTATACGTCACGCAACATCGTGACATCGCGTAACAGTGTGACGTCACTCGATACAATGACGATACGTTACCGTTTTGCGACAATCTAATGATTGCCCGTTAAATTTAGCAGGGAAATTGATGCCACGGAAACTGACGTCCTCTAGGGTAAGGACACGCTGCATCATGTCAAATGATCACATCGTGTCACCTCAGGTTACGTGACATCAACTTAACAATATAAAAGTCACATCAAGTGCTATCGCTATCAATGCATAGGACGGAATGTACTAATCCTGGGGATTGTTTTTTCCCACGTTACGTCCAGGCGCTCTCGGTTCGAAGTGTCCACATCTTCCGACTGGCCCTGATCAAGCTCGGCCACAAGATGGTGCAGGAAGGCCGTCTGCCGGACCCTCAGACTAGTCTTCCACCTGGAACTCGATGAACTACGCCGTCTGTTGGACACGCGGTCAGCCGCCCTCGTGCTCAAGTGAGTGCATAGTGTCGCCCTTAACTGCACCACTTTGAACAATCCTCGTCCTTTTTATAAAGGTCAAATTCACAGTCGTGCGTTATGTGACTCGTCTACACCGCTGATGCTGCTTAATTTATAACTCGAAATAAAACTCTAAAACCAAAACAATCTACTTAAGTCTTCTCTGCGCGGATCGCTTTCGCAAACTGATTGCGTCACCCATCCTAACATTGTTCATGGTTAACTCGAACGCGATAAGGCACATTGCAACACCTTTTGGATACGGGAGTTAATTTAGCGATTTTCCTTCTCGAAGGTGATAAGAAAAGTTTACGCTGGTGGAGTAAAACGCTGTGTGTAATTGTGATATATATATATATAATAAACAAAATAAATAAACTACACATCCGGGGTAATATGAAGCCCCCAAACCAGGCTCCGAGCCTCAGCACACCGACTGGCGCTTGACTGGTTTTTCCATATCGTCTTCCGCGCTGCTCGGCTGCCATCCGATGCAGTAGACGGCCTCCGGGGCTGGGGCTGTGTAAACACCGGCCCTGAGAACCACAAGCTTCGTACCCAGCGAGCTATTTCGAAGATTCGGGAGCACATTTAGATGAAATAAAAACAAAATGGCAAAACATGCAGGCACTCTCTTACACTCGGCCATTCTGAAGCCGTTAACGTCCTTGTTAACGACAAAAATAAAACCGAACAAAATGCTGATAATGCAAACTTCGGTAATACACCTACATTAATAGGAAAATAAAGCTTGAATGCACGGCTTACAACATGCATACAAAAAATATATAGGCCAAATATATGTAGTTTTAAATACGCTTATTTTGGAGATGAACTTTTACTTTGAGAGTTCTATTTTTTCTGGCGATGATATTTCGTCCTCCTCCAAGTGCGACCTCTCGTTACTCGACGTCGATCCTATCAGCTGAGAAACATGCGCCGTAGTCGCAAATCTGGAGGCTTCAGTCCTGTCTGGTTGAGTGAGATTGTATTGCCACGAATCAGAACATAAACCTAATTAATACAATTTAGAATGAACATTTAATGCTACGAACTTGTGCCGATAAACATAAAGTAGAAAATACCGTACATACTTCGACGGCGAGGGAAGGACGACTGACTCAAGCAGCCATACGAAGCTCCTTTTACAAGCCCGTGGGTATCTAGAAGTTTCCGAGCTCCAACAAACAAGAAGATTCTCGAGTCATCTTGAACATTCCAAGCGTTGGCGGGGATCGAACCACAGCCAGTGGCGCCAGAATCGAGCATTCCGCTGACTCAGCTATTCGCACGTGGCATTACTCCCTCTTGAAAAAACGCATCGTCCCGGTGCAACACCAAATGAAATTGACAACTCAGAACAAGAGAAGCGCAAAGTACAGAGTCACCTAAAACATATTTTTACAGTCGTATCGTGCATAGTTCAGTTCGAGTCCGACGACGTGAATAACCTTCGGGTCGCAGAAGGCGGCGTGACAATGTTCATTTTTCGTCGGGCAACGGCTTGCAGCTTAGGTCCCCCAGGTAGCGAATTACCTTCAGGCCGAATCACCACTTTTAGAGTTCCTAGCAGCGACGAAGAATTAGTGTTCAGATCCACCTTGACAGCTGGGCGGGAACTGGCCGTCTGGGCGGCGGAGATTGTACACAGGCCATCGTCAGCAAATTGTGCGGCTGGAAACAAAATGCGGCCGATCTGACTGACTTCCTCTGCTCGTTCAGTGAAAAACCGAGCGTCGTCGTCCTGTTCGTATTCGCGGTCGACATCAAACTCGTCATCGGTATCGTCGTCAGTACCGTCATCAAGGTCGTAGTTAAGGTTGTGGTCGGTGCTGTCGTTGAAGTCATCGTCCGGCTCGTCCTTGGGTCGCCGTCGAAGTCGGCGTCAGGGAGTCCGTCGAAATCGTAGTAGGAATAGTTGTCGATGTCGCCCAAGTCGTCACCTGCGTCATCGTCAGTGTCTTTGTCAGTGTCGTCGTCAAGGTCGAAAACACTGTTTGTCGTCGAGGCAGTAATCGGGTTGGATGTTTAACTTGTAAGCGCCTAAAAAGGAGGACACGAGGAAGGCGAGACAGGACCAAGCGCTATCCTGTCGTAGCCGGGGTTCGTTTTTGGGGTCTTCCGCTGCATCGTCAGCAGCGTGGTCGTCGAAGTTGTCATCAAGTTATCGTCGAGGTCATAGCCATGGGCTTTGTCGAGCTCATAGTTCGGGTCGTTTTTGAGGTCCTTGTCCGGGTCATCGTTGATGTCACCGTTGATATGCACCATGGGCATAGATTGCGTTACCCCGCACCTCCATCAAAATGTTACGTATAAAAACATAAACTTGTTAAATAAAACTGAAAATGAACATTTATTGGGTCGAATGTGCACCAAAAGCATGAAGTAACAAAGACCGTAGTACATACTTTGACTGCGAGACTGCGACGGAAGGAAGCCTCACTCAAGCAGCCATCCGAGCCTCCAGTTATAAGTTCGTAGGTATCTAGAAGTTCCCGAGCTTGAACAAACAAAAAGAGTCTCAAGCCATCTGGCACATTCGAGTCATGAAAGCAAAAGAAGTATAAAGGAAACAACTGCTGGCGGGTATCAAACCCCAACCAGCGGCGTAGAAGTTGAGCACGCTGCTGACTCAGCTATTCGCACACGGCAATATGTTTCGGGCGGAGCAACCTGTGTCATGTCAAAAGGCCATCTGTACTTCTGTTGAGCCTTCGTTGGGCTAATTTGACGTCTTCTACAGTGCGTTGCGTGATCGAATTTGATTCTCGTTCCTGTTGCCGCCTGTGTTCTTTTCTTCCATTCCCCCTCCACGTTGGCGGCTTGAGAGGAGGGGGCTGCCGCCCACGCACCGAGATACCAGATTTGCCGAGAGTGCAGAGAAGGCGGCTGCCTCGGCGGATTTCCATGTCGATAGAAAACCCTTCTAAATCAAAACCACTGAGGCTACGCGCCTTTCAACTACACAAAGACGCAAGGTCATCTTATCTTTGACAAGTAAGACCCTAGTAACGTCTTGGTTTAAGTGGTTGCACTGTCACTTTCTCCCCATCACCGTCGCCTTTCGCACGCAGCAGCGCTACAAAATTCTCTACCCGGTCACGAGGGCTCTTCGCGTACAAAGAACGCCGGATTACGCCCGAAGGAAGCATTACTATCTACTAACGTAGATTATCGTTGTTTACTGCAGAGCCGTCCGCAGGCACCAGATTCACCCGGCTCTGGGCCAGCTGCGGTTCCCGGACATCGTGCGTGGCGTCCCCCGTCCCGTGAGTTTCACTACGATGGCGTGTCTTCGACTATTGTGTTTACCGTCCTATCCCACTCGAGCACCGAAGGAGTGCCGAAGAGGCAACACATTACGTCGCAGGAGCCAGAGTGCCATGCTGTTGGTGGCGCGGCGAGTGAATGTAAGGGTCACTATCACCAGGCCTTCCACATCCTGTCGGCTTTGGTTTCGGTAGATTGTCGAGCTGGAGAGTGACCTGCAGCAGAACGCTCGTCTGCCTCATACACCTCCGCTACTGTTTCACCGCCAGGATGGCGCAAGGCAACAACATGACCCTTCTATGACGTATTCAGTCGGAAATCGAGGGACCATTTTTGAGGACGCGGTAAACACGCCAGTCGCTCATACGTTCCATGCACCATCGTTTCCGAAGTCTTCGTCTCAGAAGGACCCAGGGTGACGAGTGTTCATACGATTGCAGGTGGGAAGTCCGAGCACAGACCTTCAAGGTCCACGAGATCCCGCCTGTGTTAAAGGTATGTTGAACTCTTTGAACTCGATCGGGGCTGCACCTGGTAGAGGTCCCGTTTTTAATAGTGAGCGCAAGGGCACCTTCTTATTATATTAGCCATCCTGGTCGTGGATCCAGGGGCACACTTTATAGGTGATTGGTTCGCGTGTGGCAAATATTTATAAAAGAGTATTATGTATTGAATTTTTATCAGATTTTTTTTTATAACTGTTAGACTAACTTGTTAAGAAAAGAAAACAAACCTGTTCTGTGAATCTACGCCTCCACTTCGCAGGCGATGCACGCATAGGGAGAACTGGTGCCGACAGATGGCGTACGCCCCGTTGAGAAAGCACTCGGAGCGCGGCAGATTCGCGTTGTTTTGCGGGATAGCCTCTTATAATAATCCGAATAGGCCGGCGCCTGCCTCTGCGATGGATGGATGGATCGCTAAATAAATGGATGAGGCTGAACCCTTTGAATCGGGCGGATGTTCGCGCCACCAAGCCAGTGCTTTGTTTTCTTTCTCCTGATATTTATTCCACATAGGGATAAATATATCTAGATTTATTCTTAAAAGCTACTTTCTTTACGACGGAAACGCCTCTATGCAACCGGGCGCACACCCCTTTCTCTCTACGGGTCGCACGGAAGGGAATAAGAGCTTCCTCCCCTCAGCCCATCATTCAGTCCCGCATGCACTACCACTAAATGTTCACTCTCTATGTGACCCCGAGCTCTTTCTTAGCTTTCATCATAACGTCTACGATGCACTTTTCTGACTGGGCAACTCGGTTCACCCTCCCGCCCTCTTTCACACTGGCGGCAAGACAATCCTTAACACATGTTACGCTCGAGTTTCCTTCCACCACTACCTTCGTAGCCTCAAAGTGCCTGACTTCACTCTTTCTTTCCTCCCTCCCTGCCCTGCGACTGACTCCCTCCAGTATCTGTGATACCTTACATTTTTGTGGCTCCCGGTTTACCACCGCCTCTTTTACTGCCCAGCTTGTATCCCGCGCCACAACAGCACTATAGGGTCAAGGAGCCACTCCCGTTCCGCTCAATTCTACTCGATCACTAACTCTTCCTTTTCTTGAAACTGCCCTTTCCTCTATGTTCGCTGTCGCCTCTCTTCTCACTGCTCCATTCCTGCCTCACACTCACTCTTACGCTGCCCCATCTCAGTCTTCCACGATTCCCTTTCCTGAGCTCCTCCACCTGAAACTCAAGGTCACCCCTCTTCTCACGCTCCTCATTAAACTCGCTTCCCATGCTCTCCACCCCGTCCTGACACTCCCCTCAACGTTGCTCTAAGCCAGCTTCCATGGTTCCTTCTTCGTGAGCTCCTCCACCTGTGACTCAAGCTCCACCCGCTTCTCCCGCTCCCCACCAAGCTCGCCTGCTATGAGCTCTACCTTTATTTTCATTCACTGGTGATCTTCTAAAACTCTACCTTGAGTTCCTCCCTCCTAGCCAGCACCTCTACCCAAGTCTCCAGGACCAGCTGCTTTTCTTACACTACTTTAGGCTCCCACTTTATTTCCTCAAACCTGGCGGTGCACTCCCCTTCTATCAACTCAAATTCGTATAAGGGGGATCGGTGGCCGAGTGGGCTAGCCTACACCAGCTCGGAGCACGTGCAGCGAAAGCTCAAGGATCCTGGGCGCAATCCCCACCCCTGCCCGTTTCAATCTGGATAAGCATCGTACCGGCGTGCGGTTGTGTACCACTACTGCGTGGTGCACGTTCAAGACCCCAGGCTAGCGGTTGTACTGCACCGGCTAAAGTTCCCATCGTCATCTGGGAGACTCGTCGCCCGTTGAGGCAGACCAAGTTCCGTGCTTTATTAACATACACATACCCCAATTTTTGTAAAGCACAGCTCTTAGGCGACCGTTTCCGGCTCGAGCGGCGTCGGCGTCGCCGTCGCCGTCGGCGTAACCGTGCGGTGCATTATGGGACGTTTCCCATGATGACGTCGCACGTGAAGTCACGCGTGATGTCAAGAGGGTCACCACGCGATGCATTATGGCTTAATTTAACCGTTAAATAAAGCGGAACATTTTCCCCGCTAAATTTTGCGGATAATTTTGCCCGCTTATTTTAGCGGAGCATTTTTTCCACTAGTATTAGCGGAAAAGTTTCCCCGCTAAATTAGGCGGGCATCTTTTCCGCTAAATTTAGCGGAAACAATTTCCCGCTGTGTTTGGCGGAACATTTGTATGCTTCATTTAGAGCAAGAATTTCCCCGCTAAATATACCAGAGAAATTTCCCACTAAATTCAACACTAAAATTTCTCCGCTAGACTCAGAAGAAAAATTCCCTGCGCGGAAAAAATTTATCCGCTAAATTTAGCGCAAACATTTTCCGCCAAATTTACCAAGAAATTTAGCGAAAATTTTCAGCGAAATGGGAGGCGAGCATGAGATGAGGAGGGGAGGGAACGGAGGAGGAGGAAGGGCATACCCTCTTCTCCGTACCTTCCCCTCCTCCTCCTCAAGAGCTGCGCTCACTACACGAAGCTGCCCTCCACCGCCTCCGGAAAGGACTTAAAATCTGTTTCATCTGTTTGCACCCACCGCATGCACTCACTACACGACACTAAGGCGTCACCCACTTTCTGGGCTTTTCTAAGTCGAACCATAGTGCCTATCTACCTCAAACCGTGTGAAACATTCAAAACGCAACAAAATAACTGCCGAGAATTAAAACAAGGTCAAAGGCCTACGCTAGCATTCCTTGCTAGTGGACTGCCAGCGGCCTAAAATAACTTAGCGGATCCTAAACTATATACATACTATTCCATGCACGCTAGAAGAAAGGAAAAGCCCGCCAATAATCAAACCAAAGCCCTATTCTACCCTTTCTTGCTAGTGGCATCCCGGCGGCCTAAACGAGACTTACTTCCTATCCTAACGTTTCCTAAATTTAAGAAAACTACTCTATGCACGCTAGAACGAAATCTACAAAGGAAACACCAAATGCACTCTAGCTTCGCACACCTTCGGAAGAGCTAAGGCAGGAGTAGAGGGAAGCGTACTCGTGCATCGTCTGCGAAATGGCAGCGTAGATTGCCCAGAACAGGTTTCTTTTTTCTTCTTTTTTTCTTCTGAACGAGATAAGTTTATTCCTTGATTTTTCTCACTGTAAACTTCCCTACCTGCTCACATCTTTGTAGCAAACTGCAGCGCGATACGTTGAGAAATCGATTCTTGCGGGCCCTCTAAAATGGCTTACAAGAGTTTGGCTACATGCTGTAGTAGTGTTGACCGCTTAGAATACAAGGCGTGCGCATTACGTCTATTCATAGTGGATCCGGCTCTAAGCGGTCAACACGCTCCATGAGAGTCGCCGAGAAGTGGCAGATGTCTTAGCCACGCCTCGTTCTAGCGTCGCGCTCGTTGTGAGACATAGCGAGACGCTCCGGCGGCAATGCTGATGCAAGCTAGGCGGGTATTCACTAGTGATGACGCTTACGCGACGGCCTTGTCCTCTAGCTGTTGTTTGTTCGGGACGTTAAAACGCCAACTCTGCCGACCTTCTGTTTTCACACTTCGGATTTTCCCTAAAAAATTGTAATAAATTATCTGCAACTGAAAACCCTCTCTACAAGTGAAATGCGTTGAAATTTATAATGTGAAATGTGTTTCAGTTGAACTGGGAAAACGATAAGAGGGAAACCTCTCTACAAGTGAAATGCGTTGAAATTTATAATGTGAAACGTGTTTCAGTTGAACTGGAAAACGATAAGAGGGAAACCCTCTCTACAAGTGAAATGCGTTGAAATTTATAATGTGAAACGTGTTTCAGTTGAACTGGGAAAACGATAAGCTGGAAACCCTCTCTACAAGTGAAATGCGTTGAAATTTATAATGTGAAACGTGTTTCAGTTGAACTGGGAAAACGATAAGAGGAAACCTCTCACAAGTGAAATGCGTTGAAATTTATAATGTGAAACGTGTTTCAGTTGAACTGGGAAAACGATAAGCTGGAAACCCTCTCTACAAGTGAAATGCGTTGAAATTTATAATGTGAAACGTGTTTCAGTTGAATTGGGAAAACGATAAGAGGGAACCCTCTCTACAAGTGAAATGCGTTGAAATTTATAATGTGAAACGTGTTTCAGTTGAACTGGGAAAACGATAAGCTGGAAACCTCTCTACAAGTGAAATGCGTTGAAATTTATAATGTGAAACGTGTTTCAGTTGAACTGGGAAAACGATAAGAGGGAAACCCTCTCTACAAGTGAAATGCGTGAAATTTATAATGTGAAACGTGTTTCAGTTGAACTGGGAAAACGATAAGCTGGAAACCCTCTCTACAAGTGAAATGCGTTGAAATTTATAATGTGAAACGTGTTTCAGTTGAACTGGGAAAACGATAAAGAGGGAAAACCCTCTCTACAAGTGAAATGCGTTGAAATTTATAATGTGAAACGTGTTTCAGTTGAACTGGGAAAACGAGCAAGCTGGAAACCCTCTCTACAAGTGAAATGCGTTGAAATTTATAATGTGAAACGTGTTTCAGTTGAACTGGGAAAACGATAAGAGGGAAACCCTCTCTACAAGTGAAATGCGTTGAAATTTATAATGTGAAACGTGTTTCAGTTGAACTGGGAAAACGATAAGCTGGAAACCCTCTCTACAAGTGAAATGCGTTGAAATTTATAATGTGAAACGTGTTTCAGTTGAACTGGGAAAACGATAAGAGGGAAACCCTCTCTACAAGTGAATGCGTTGAAATTTATAATGTGAAACGTGTTTCAGTTGAACTGGGAAAACGATAAGAGGGAAACCCTCTCTACAAGTGAAATGCGTTGAAATTTATAATGTGAAACGTGTTTCAGTTGAACTGGGAAAACGATAAGCTGGAAACCCTCTCTACAAGTGAAATGCGTTGAAATTTATAATGTGAAACGTGTTTCAGTTGAACTGGGAAAACGATAAGAGGGAAACCTCTCGCTATGAAATGCGTTGAAATTTATAATGTGAAACGTGTTTCAGTTGAACTGGAAAACGATAAGAGGGAAACCCTCTCCTACAAGTGAAATGCGTTGAAATTTATAATGTGAAACGTGTTTCAGTTGAACTGGGAAACGATATGAGCGGAAACCCTCTCTACAAGTGAAATGCGTTGAAATTTATAATGTGAAACGTGTTTCAGTTGAACTGGGAAACGATAAGAGGGAAACCCTCTCTACAAGTGAAATGCGTTGAAATTTATAATGTGAAACGTGTTTCAGTTGAACTGGGAAAACGATAAGAGGGAACCCTCTCTACAAGTGAAATGCGTTGAAATTTATAATGTGAAACGTGTTTCAGTTGAACTGGGAAAACGATAAGCTGGAAACCCTCTCTACAAGTGAAATGCGTTGAAATTTATAATGTGAAACGTGTTTCAGTTGAACTGGGAAAACGATAAGAGGGAAACCCTCTCTACAAGTGAAAATGCGTTGAAATTTATAATGTGAAACGTGTTTCAGTTGAACTGGGAAAACGATAAGAGGGAAACCCTTCTACAAGTGAAATGCGTTGAAATTTATAATGTGAAACGTGTTTCAGTTGAACTGGGAAAACGATAAGCTGGAAAACCCTCTCTACAAGTGAAATGCGTTGAAATTTATAATGTGAAACGTGTTTCAGTTGAACTGGGAAAACGATAAGAGGGAAACCCTCTCTACAAGTGAAATGCGTTGAAATTTAACAATGTGAAACGTGTTTCAGTTGAACTGGGAAAACGATAAAGAGGGAAACCCTCTCTACAAGTGAAATGCGTTGAAATTTATAATGTGAAACGTGTTTCAGTTGAACTGGGAAAAACGATAAGAGGGAAACCCTCTCTACAAGTGAAAATGCGCTTGAAATTTATAATGTGAAACGTGTTTCAGTTGAACTGGGAAAACGATAAGAGGGAAACCCTCTCTACAAGTGAAATGCGTTGAAATTTATAATGTGAAACGTGTTTCAGTTGAACTGGGAAAACGATAAGAGGAAACCCTCTACAAGTGAAATGCGTTGGAATTTATAATGTGAAACGTGTTTCGATAGAACTGGGAAAACGATAAGCTGGAAACCCTCTCTACAAGTGAAATGCGTTGAAATTTATAATGTGAAACGTGTTTCAGTTGAACTGGGAAAACGATAAGAGGGAAACCTCTCACAAGTGAAATGCGTTGAAATTTATAATGTGAAACGTGTTTCAGTTGAACTGGGAAAACGATAAGCTGGAAACCCTCTCTACAAGTGAAATGCGTTGAAATTTATAATGTGAAACGTGTTTCAGTTGAACTGGGAAAACGATAAGAGGGAAACCCTCTCTACAAGTGAAATGCGTTGAAATTTATAATGTGAAACGTGTTTCAGTTGAACTGGGAAAACGATAAGAGGGAAACCCTCTCTACAAGTGAAATGCGTTGAAATTTATAATGTGAAACGTGTTTCAGTTGAACTGGGAAAACGATAAGAGGAAACCCCTCTACAAGTGAAATGCGTTGAAATTTATAATGTGAAACGTGTTTCAGTTGAACTGGGAAAACGATAAGCTGGAAAACCCTTCTACAAGTGAAATGCGTTGAAATTTATAATGTGAAACGTGTTTCAGTTGAACTGGGAAAACGATAAGCTGGAAACCCTCTCACAAGTGAAATGCGTTGAAATTTATAATGTGAAACGTGTTTCAGTTGAACTGGGAAAACGATAAGCTGGAAACCCTCTCTACAAGTGAAATGCGTTGAAATTTATAATGTGAAACGTGTTTCAGTTGAACTGGGAAAACGATAAGAGGGAAACCCTCTCTACAAGTGAAATGCGTTGAAATTTATAATGTGAAACGTGTTTCAGTTGAACTGGGAAAACGATAAGAGGAAACCCTCTCTACAAGTGAAATGCGTTGAAATTTATAATGTGAAACGTGTTTCAGTTGAACTGGGAAAACGATAAGAGGGAAACCCTCTCTACAAGTGAAATGCGTTGAAATTTATAATGTGAAACGTGTTTCAGTTGAACTGGGAAAACGATAAGCTGGAAACCCTCTCTACAAGTGAAATGCGTTGAAATTTATAATGTGAAACGTGTTTCAGTTGAACTGGGAAAACGATAAGAGGGAAACCCTCTCTACAAGTGAAATGCGTTGAAATTTATAATGTGAAACGTGTTTCAGTTGAACTGGGAAAACGATAAGCTGGAAACCCTCTCTACAAGTGAAATGCGTTGAAATTTATAATGTGAAACGTGTTTCAGTTGAACTGGGAAAACGATAAGAGGGAAACCCTCTCTACAAGTGAAATGCGTTGAAATTTATAATGTGAAACGTGTTTCAGTTGAACTGGGAAAACGATAAGAGGGAAACCCTCTCTACAAGTGAAATGCGTTGAAATTTATAATGTGAAACGTGTTTCAGTTGAACTGGGAAAACGATAAGCTGGGAAACCCTCTCTACAAGTGAAATGCGTTGAAATTTATAATGTGAAACGTGTTTCAGTTGAACTGGGAAAACGATAAGAGGGAAACCCTCTCTACAAGTGAAATGCGTTGAAATTTATAATGTGAAACGTGTTTCAGTTGAACTGGGAAAACAAAAATCTGCTCAAAATAGAAAGGGCATAACGTCATTCACATGTTCACTTTTTTTGCGACTAAAAAAGAGTTGGACATGCAGGAACTCCGGTGAGCCGCGGCAGTGTCACGGCTCCTGCAAGAGTTGTCAAGACTCTGGATGCCGCAGACAGTATTCAGGTAAGCGGGCGAATGCACTGCAGGGCGAAACTTTGGAAGCGAAACCAGACGCTGCAGACAAAACTTGGTCTGTCGCGAGTGTTCTTCGAACCTAAGTTCGAATTTGAACAGACTTGACTGGTTTAGCGAATCTTGGAACTTTTCAAAAAGTTCACTCTTGTTCAACTTATAGACAGTCTTATTAGACATTTACGCAGATATCTTAAATTTTGAAATACACATAATTTTTAAAGTAGTTTTTTTGTAGATGGTCAATGTTTACACAATATAAAAACAAGAATATTTTGATATGGCTTAATGTAATTTTGATCGTGCCACAAGAATTATTGTATTTGAGGGTGTCCCTTAGCGGAAAACTAAGGCGTTTGAAATATATCAGGTTTTAATTTGAGTGTATTTGAAGTACAGCTCATAAATGATAATTGTAAGTACACAAAAAATAAACCGAAAATACACACTTCTTTTTTTACTTAGTTCTAAAATATATTTCTGAAAATAGTTTTAAAATGCCATTATTTAAACTACATTTGAAGTTCTCTTCATGCGTTCTGAATTATGTAAATACTAAATTAGTAGGCACAAAATACCTTTCAATTAGATTTCTTAAAATATTAGTTTATTTTCGTGCAAAATATACTCCAACCCTAAAAAAAGGCAGCGATCAAAAATATGTGCAGAATGCTCTTAAAATACCTGGAAATCGTAAATACTGTTGTGTTATACCCCAAGCTACCTTTTGACTGCAATAATTTGGTAGTTTGACTTAAACTACCAAAGTATTTAAAAGCTCGCCTATCAGAAATTCACTTCAAACAGATGTGGCGTACATTGAACTGCCTAAATACAACATTTGATTAGTTTGTCAATTGAGTTGTGCAGCATCGCACTGATGAATCAGAGATAGTTTATGTTATTGTTTCCTTTTTTCTATCAAGAACACACCTGATGAGTTTCTTGCACACCAATCACAAACGGGGTTCGGGAACTACTAACCACAACACTTGCTGATGCTGGAAAACTTCAGCAAGAGCTGTAGGCAGATATGTTTGGCGTGGAATTGTGTTAGCGCAATGTTAGTTCGCTGAATGTGTATACTCGCCATTGTATGTGATGTGAGTAGTGACTTTAATATAGTGACGTTAATGTCCATAATAAATAGTCAACTAGTAAAGAAAAGCAAAATTACTATTTTAAGGTGAAGAAAGTAGCTTGACTCGCTTCATCCTGAGGGCTGCTATGCAGAGAAGCAATAACATTTCTTGTAGAAGCCGTTTTTGTGGATATTGTTTTAGCGACTGCGCCAAATTAATATTAGTTGTACCAATGCTTTTTAGTAAGAGATATCGTCCATGAACTTCAAGACACTGTTTGCCGTTTGACAGACTCCTAGGAGAAGATAGAATACTTAGAACCTTAATAAGTGCAGAGCTGGTCACCGGCCAAATGATTACCTTGAGTATGTAGGCTATATAAGGCTCCAGAGCAGGCAACGGGACTGTGTTTTAAATGTTCCGCGAGGAGCCGGACTTGCGCTACTTCTGGTTTCTTGAGGTGAGACAGGTGAGAAGCTTGACCTCGCTTCATCCTGAGTGGTGCTATGCAGAGAAGCAATAACATTTCTTCTAGAAGCCGTTTTTTTGGATATTCTTTTAGCGACTGCGCCAAATTATTATTAGTTGTACCAATGCTTTTTAGAAGAGATATCGTCCACGAACTTCAAAAACACTGTTTCCCATTTGACAGACTCTCAGGAGAAGATACAATACTTAGAACCTCAATAAGTGCAGAGCTGGTCACCGGCCAGATGATTACCTTGAATATGTAGGCTATATAAGTGCTGTATAGCAGTCAATGGGACAGTGATTCAGGTGTTCAGTGCGTCATGGTGTTTGTGTTTGTGTTCGTTTCTGATGTGTAGTTGTGGGATGTATTAGTAGAGCCTTCAAATACCACAAAAATACATTCACTAACAAACACAAAATACAAAATTTGCGCAGCCGCTTTTTAGACACAAAATGGCATCTTGAGGGGGAAGGAATTATATTTTGGTATACCTAAAATCGTTTATGATTAATATTTATGATATATTTTTAATACATTCCGTGCGTATTTCGAATGCGGCCAAAATAATACAGAATTAATACAAAATAAATATTGATATTGTCACGAGAACATCATCTTCTTTCATCGTCACGATACACACCATCATAAAGACATTCATCGTCTTCATCTTTACAATGATCATCATCATCAGCACTGATCACTGGCGGCTCGTGGCGCGACCGGGATATTCGAATCCAGCCTGCGCCCTGAGCAGTCTCATAATAAACCTCTACGAAAGCTATCACTTTCTCCATCTTACAAGTGGTGGAGGTGCGGGGTACCCTCGTTGAAGACCTCAAGCTGCTCTTCTGCCCCAAAGCCTAGGTTCCCTCTGCACTGGAGCTGCGAAGCCGGACCCTCCGACACATTATGACCACCGCTCCACCAGCTGACGGCTCCACCTCAGCGGCAGGACAGGTTAGTCCGCAGACAACCTTCTGTCCCGGTTCCCTTCGCCAGAGAGACCCGAAATGGTTTTCCGGAGCTGGAGACGACGACGTGGAAGATTGGCTTGACTCGTACGATAGGGCCAGCCGCCATAACAAGTGGGATGACGCCACCAAGCTAACCAACGTCATCTTTTATCTGTCGGAAGTCGCCAACACGTGGTTCAAAAACCACGAGACTTGCATGACAACATGGCCGGAGTTCACCCAGAAAATCAGGGAAGTCTTCGGCAGGCCCGCGGTACGTAAGCTCACAGCCGAGCGCAAGCTGGCCACGCGGGTACAACAACCCGAGGAAACGTTTACGGCCTACATTGAAGACGTCTTGAAACTGACGAGACGCGTTGACCCCGACATGCCCGAGAAGAAGAAGGTGCATCACATACTGAAAGGAATCGGCGAAGATGCATTCCAGCTGCTGGCAACTCAAAACGCACTAACCGTAGAAAAACTCGTCGAGGCGTGCCAGAACTTCCAAGAAATTAGGCATCAACGACTTCACGTTCCAGCTAGGGTCGTACCGACTCCCGAAATAGCGAGTCTCACCACACCTCACGAAGACACCATCGGCACTCGCGACAGCATCCGGAACTTCATTCGCGACACTGTTCGCGAGGAGGTAGCACGCGTCTTGGGGACCTTGAACGTCACCCCACCATCCCAGATAGCGCAAGCCCCACTACCTGCGGCAAGCATTCGGACTATTATCCAGGACGAGGTCGCAGCTGCAGTTGGATGCGTTTCTTCCCTAAACGCACCACCTTTAAGACCAACGTATGCCGAGATATTGAGTAGACCAGCTGTGCACACACCTCTGCCATATGCAGCTCCAACATCGTTTCCTCAGGCCCCGAAATCAGTGCAATGGAGGGCTCCTGACGGACGTCCCGTCTGCTTCAGTTGTGGCATGGTGGGCCACATTGCAAGATATTGCCGACGCCGTCCCATCACCTACGATGCCCCGTATCGTCCATTTTCGACCCCCCAGCATGAGTCCACCTATAGGCCGCCCTCGCCCCGTGACGACTACCGTGACAGACCTCGTACATCAGAGCGGTACCACTCGCCATCGCCACGCCGCAGGTCTTCCTCACCAATGCTCCCCCGCAATGTCAGCCCCACCCCTAGGGGAAACTGATACCTGCGGTTCAGGAGGCAAGAACTGCAGCACCTTCACAATCTCGAAGCCCTCATTTTCCGAACAATATGGTCGAAGTGTGCATTGAAGATTTACGTATTCAAGCTCTAGTAGATACCGGTGCTGCCGTTTCCGTCATGAGGTATGATCTTTGCAGAAGACTCAAGAAAGTAACCACCCCGTGTACCGGTCTTGTCCTTCAGACAGCTGGTAAGCAAAATTTGATGCCTATTTCAAGGTGTACAACTCGCCTTTCTTTGGGCGGAGTTTTCCATGTTGTTGAATTTTTCGTTCTCGCCTCATGTTCACATGAGATAATTTTGGGTTGGGATTTTTTGTCTAAGTCTTCAGCAATTATCGATTGTTCCCACTCCACAATAGAATTATCCGAAGTTCTCCCACCTGCATTTCCCGAGCCCAGTAACAGTTATAAGGTCTTTGTTGCAGAAGACACCGTAATTCCTCCTTATTCCTCCACGAGTGTAGTAGTTTCTTCGTCGGACCCGATTCAAAGTGATGTTTTAATTTCGCCTTCAAAACCGACGTTTGCCAAGACAGGACTTCTCACCCCATACAGTTTAGCTACATTCGTAAATAAGCAAGCGTTGATCATGGTCACTAATTCGTCTTCTTCTAATTGTCTTTTACCGTCAGGCCTTGTCTTAGGAACGGCAACAATATCTGACACACTTCAAGTAGTCGCTCTTGCCCAGCAAACCGACAACACTAGTATTACAACCACGACTTCTCCTAGTTCGCCTCATCTACTTGAAACTATCGATCCTAACCTCCACAAAGACCAAAGGGAAAAGCTCTACGCCATTCTTCACAAATACAGCAAATGTTTCGATGTTGGTCAATTAGCCCCCGGCCAGGCGATTTCCACTAAACACCGAATCGACGTCGGGGAGCACCAACCACTAAGGCAGCGGCCGTACCGAGTTTCCTTAGCCGAACGTAATATGATCGACGATCAAGTAGGTGAGATGCTCCGGAAAGGAGTCGTGCGTCCGTCAAGCAGTCCCTGGGCATCTCCTGTCGTTTTGGTAAAGAAAAAAGACGGGACTATTCGATTTTGCGTGGATTACCGCCGTTTAAACCGAATAACCAAAAAAGATGTATACCCGATGCCACGAATCGATGACGCGCTAGATTGCCTCCAGGGAGCCGAATATTTTTCAACGATGGACCTACACTCAGGCTACTGGCAGGTCCCTATGGCTGAAGATGACAAACAAAAGACAGCATTCTCTACACCCGATGGTCTATTCGAGTTTAACGTAATGCCCTTTGGCTTATGTAATGCGCCGGCTACATTTGAAAGGTTGATGGACAACGTACTTCGTGGTCTCAAATGGAAGATTTGCCTCTGTTACTTGGACGATGTTGTTATTTTTTCACGAACTTTCGAAGAGCATCTATCTCGCATTAACACCGTTCTGAATTGCGTAGCAAACGCAGGACTACAGTTAAACACACGAAAATGCCATTTCGGATGTACTCAAATTCTAATCCTCGGTCATGTCGTTTCGCCCGAAGGAATCCGACCAGATCCAGATAAG